>JBAMBR010004808.1:0-14598 GCA_037044475.1 Zaprionus obscuricornis | reverse complement strand
CTGTCTCACTCTCTCCATTATTCTCTAGACCTCGCTCGCTTCGGGCTTTTTCTCCCTTTTTCAGTCTTCCCATTTTTCTCTGCCTCTGTACACTGAATCTTTTAGTCTTTCTTTCTTTTGCTTGCTGTGGCAAAATTTTATTTTCGTCTACGCTACAAAAATAAACAAGAGCCAAAAAAAAAAAAAAAACTCAAAATTCAGCAGCAACTCGCAGCCTGCAACTCAGAGCACAGAGCACAGAGCGTAGAGCTTGACGCTGCCTCACAGGAGTTTTGTTGACTTTCTTCTTTTATTTTCTTCTTCTGCTACTTTTGCTTCTTCTCTTGTATTTTTGATTATACAAGTAAAGAAAGGTATGCGGCAGAAGAGAAGGCAGAGGGGGAGGAAGAGATGGGCGTAAATTTGGATGGCAGCACTTAGCAAGTTGCAGTGCAAATAGTTCAGACTCTTCACAGTTTTGTTTCGACTGTTTGCGTCGTTATTCTTTTGTTTGTAGTTATGATGATGAAGACACGACAAGTGCTAAAGGGGGTGGCCCTGTGTGGAGGCAACGAGGCAAGAGCAGTGGCACAGCCGACTATAGAATAAGTGAGCCTGTTACAATTTAAACAAAAGAAAATAATGAAAATGAAAATAAGTGAAAGCACAAAACAATTTTCTAATACTCTGCAGTTAAATTTTACTACCTGAATTCCTTGGAGGTAGCTCAGTGTGCTCCCTGAGACTTTGACACTGTGCAGTGTAGTGTGATGTCAACGTTGTTATAGTTGATATATGCATTAACTAATCAAATTACAGTGATTATGCTTAGCTTTACTTGCGCTGCTTTCACTTTGCCTTACATTTCCCTTACTTTTGCCTTACACTTGCCTTACTTTTGCCTTACACTTGCCTTACATTTCTCTTAGCTTCCTTTGCCTTACTTTTCCCTTACCTTACTCTTCACTTACCATTACCTTACACTTTGCCTATACTTCTTTTACACTTACCATACAATTCGCTTACATTTCCCTTACACTTCACTTGCTTTTGCCTTTAACTTTCCTTACACTTCCCTTACATTACCCTTACTCTTCTCTTTCACTTACCTTATACTCCCCTTACTTTACCCCTACACTACACTTACACTTCCCTTACAATTTCCTTACACTCACCCTTACATTTCCCTTTACACTTCACTTGTCTTTGGCTTTAGCTTGCCTTACACTGTCTTATTTCTGATTTCTGTTCTGTATAATTTGGTCATTTGCATTTTCATTCGCTTTACCCCTTTACCTGACTCTGCCACTGTCACTACCCCTGCCCCATCATCATATAGTCCGTCCGTTTGTATCGTTATTTGCTCTGCACTTTACATACAATTTTTACGGACGGCTTTGTGTGTTGTGCTGACGTCCAAAGCGTTTGGCCTTGTGCACGGCAAATCTCAAATTGAAAGAAAAGGACAGAATGAAAGTCAGAGAGAGAGAGAGAGAGATGGCAATAGTGCTGTGGACAGTACATTGTGCTCTATGCAACAATGCCGCACATTGCAACTCTAGTGGCACAGTCAGAATCAGAGACAGAGCCAGAGACAGAGTCAGAGTCAGACTTAGAGTCAGAGCCATCGCCAGCGATGCTCAAGTGTCTTTTCAGCTAAATACGAAAAAGATTTCTTTATGCAATTCAAAAATTTTCTTGTAAAACTTGCAGTAACACTTGAATTATAACAAAATGTTTTGCTGCGCACGCGAAGAGTATAATTTTCCACCCACCACCCATCATCATCCTTCGCCATCTGTCATCGCCTTGCAACAATCCTTTATGGCGTTTTGAGTAGCCGCGCGCCACTGTTCGTGGCAGCTGCAGTCAAAAGGCTTTGTCTTTTGTTATATTGTGCAACTGCACAACGAATTAGGCTAAAAGTCGCGCGCACACAAAAAAAAAAGATATAAAAAATAGACAAAACAAAACAAAAAAAATGGGAGCAGCAGCAAGCAGCAGTAGCAGTAGCAGCAGCAGCAGCAAGCAAACAAAGCGATAAAAATGTTTATTTTACATTTAATGCACTTTTAAAGCTGAGCAAAAAGCTCTGTGCGAGAATCGTTTTACAAATTAAGGCAAGATTATCTTTCTCGCTCTCTCTCTGTCTCTCTTTTCCGTCTCTCTCTCTCTCTCTCTTTCGCACATACTGTTGCTATTGTTGTCTCTTCTTTATTATATTTATATGCTAATGCTTATAAATAAAGCATTTCATCTGTGGGCGTGGCTGTGGGGCGTATAGCCTTGGGAGGCAACAAAAAATAAAAAATAAAATAAAAAAATAAAAAAATACCTTAATAAGCAAACATTGCTTCAACGTTGCTGTTGCATGCTTCAATGGCGCATAAAATTCGCGTAGCGTGTCGATTTTGTCAATTCAGCTTTCAGTTTGTTCAATTGCCGATTGACGATTGTCGATTCTTGATTCTTGATTAGCGACTGTTGCTTGCCGATTGCCTATTGCCGATTGTTGATTGTATTGTCGATTGTCAATTGCTTAAGGTCGTTTGCTAATTATCGATTATCAATTGCTGATTGCCGTTTGCCAATTATCAATTGATGATTATCGAATATCGATTGTCGACTGTAGATAATCGATTCTCATATGGCGATATCGATAATCGATTATTAAGTGTATATTGTCGATGATCGATTTTCAATTACCGTTTGTGAATTATCGATTGTCGATTGACAATTGCTGATTGTCGATTACCAATTATCGTTTATCCATTATTGATTATCGATTGCTCGCTTGCTACCGAATGGCGATAATCAAATTGACAACCGATGATTGGTAATCGACAATCAGCAATTGTCAATAGACAATCGATAATTCACAAACGGTAATTGAAAATCGATCATCGACAATATACACTTAATAATCGATTATCGATATCGCCATATGAGAATCGATTATCTACAGTCGACAATCGATATTCGATAATCATCAATTGATAATTGGCAAACGGCAATCAGCAATTGATAATCGATAATTAGCAAACGACCTTAAGCAATTGACAATCGACAATACAATCAACAATCGGCAATAGGCAATCGGCAAGCAACAGTCGCTAATCAAGAATCAAGAATCGACAATCGTCAATCGGCAATTGAACAAACTGAAAGCTGAATTGACAAAATCGACACGCTACGCGAATTTTATGCGCCATTGAAGCATGCAACAGCAACGTTGAAGCAATGTTTGCTTATTAAGGTATTTTTTTATTTTTTTATTTTATTTTTTATTTTTTGTTGCCTCCCAAGGCTATACGCCCCACAGCCACGCCCACAGATGAAATGCTTTATTTATAAGCATTAGCATATAAATATAATAAAGAAGAGACAACAATAGCAACAGTATGTGCGAAAGAGAGAGAGAGAGAGAGACGGAAAAGAGAGACAGAGAGAGAGCGAGAAAGATAATCTTGCCTTAATTTGTAAAACGATTCTCGCACAGAGCTTTTTGCTCAGCTTTAAAAGTGCATTAAATGTAAAATAAACATTTTTATCGCTTTGTTTGCTTGCTGCTGCTGCTGCTACTGCTACTGCTGCTTGCTGCTGCTCCCATTTTTTTTGTTTTGTTTTGTCTATTTTTTATATCTTTTTTTTTTGTGTGCGCGCGACTTTTAGCCTAATTCGTTGTGCAGTTGCACAATATAACAAAAGACAAAGCCTTTTGACTGCAGCTGCCACGAACAGTGGCGCGCGGCTACTCAAAACGTCATAAAGGATTGTTGCAAGGCGATGACAGATGGCGAAGGATGATGATGGGTGGTGGGTGGAAAATTATACTCTTCGCGTGCGCAGCAAAACATTTTGTTATAATTCAAGTGTTACTGCAAGTTTTACAAGAAAATTTTTGAATTGCATAAAGAAATCTTTTTCGTATTTAGCTGAAAAGACACTTGAGCATCGCTGGTGATGGCTCTGACTCTAAGTCTGACTCTGACTCTGTCTCTGTCTCTGTCTCTGATTCTGACTGTGCCACTAGAGTTGCAATGTGCGGCATTGTTGCATAGAGCACAATGTACTGTCCACAGCACTATTGCCATCTCTCTCTCTCTCTCTCTGACTTTCATTCTGTCCTTTTCTTTCAATTTGAGATTTGCCGTGCACAAGGCCAAACGCTTTGGACGTCAGCACAACACACAAAGCCGTCCGTAAAAATTGTATGTAAAGTGCAGAGCAAATAACGATACAAACGGACGGACTATATGATGATGGGGCAGGGGTAGTGACAGTGGCAGAGTCAGGTAAAGGGGTAAAGCGAATGAAAATGCAAATGACCAAATTATACAGAACAGAAATCAGAAAAAAGACAGTGTAAGGCAAGCTAAAGCCAAAGACAAGTGAAGTGTAAAGGGAAATGTAAGGGAAATGTAAGGGAAGTGTAAGTGTAGTGTAGGGGTAAAGTAAGGGGAGTATAAGGTAAGTGAAAGAGAAGAGTAAGGGTAATGTAAGGGAAGTGTAAGGAAAGTTAAAGGCAAAAGCAAGTGAAGTGTAAGGGAAATGTAAGCGAATTGTATGGTAAGTGTAAAAGAAGTATAGGCAAAGTGTAAGGTAATGGTAAGTGAAGAGTAAGGTAAGGGAAAAGTAAGGCAAAGGAAGCTAAGAGAAATGTAAGGCAAGTGTAAGGCAAAAGTAAGGCAAGTGTAAGGCAAAAGTAAGGGAAATGTAAGGCAAAGTGAAAGCAGCGCAAGTAAAGCTAAGCATAATCACTGTAATTTGATTAGTTAATGCATATATCAACTATAACAACGTTGACATCACACTACACTGCACAGTGTCAAAGTCTCAGGGAGCACACTGAGCTACCTCCAAGAAATTCAGGTAGTAAAATTCAGCTGCAGAGTATTAGAAAATTGTTTTGTGCTTTCACTTATTTTCATTATTTTCTTTTGTTTAAATTATAACAGGCTCACTTATACTATAGTCGGCTGTGCCACTGCTCTTGCCTCGTTGCCTCCACACAGGCCCCCCCCCCCCTTTAGCACTTGTCGTGTCTTCATCATCATAACTACAAACAAAAGAATAACGACGCAAACAGTCGAAACAAAACTGTGAAGAGTCTGAACTATTTGCACTGCAACTTGCTAAGTGCTGCCATCCAAATTTACGCCCATCTCTTCCTCCCCCTCTGCCTTCTCTTCTGCCGCATACCTTTCTTTACTTGTATAATCAAAAATACAAGAGAAGAAGCAAAAGTAGCAGAAGAACAAAATAAAAGAAGAAAGTCAACAAAACTCCTGTGAGGCAGCGTCAAGCTCTACGCTCTGTGCTCTGAGTTGCAGGCTGCGAATTGCTGTTGAATTTTGAGTTTTTTTTTTTTTTGGCTCTTGTTTATTTTTGTAGCGTAGACGAAAATAAAATTTTGCCACAGCAAGCAAAAGAAAGAAAGACTAAAAGATTCAGTGTAAGAGGCAGAGAAAAATGGGAAGACTGAAAAAGGGAGAAAAAGCCCGAAGCGAGCGAGGTCTAGAGAATAATGGAGAGAGTGAGACAGAGAATGAGAGAAAACGAGACAGAGTGACAGGAAGAAAGATAAAAAGAAAAGGGAAAGAGACAGATATACAAACATAGAAATAGAGAGAGAAAGAGACAGACATACAAACACAGAGAAAAAGATAGAGAGAGAGAGAGAGAGAGAGAAAGAAAGAGACAGAGAGAAGAGCAGATAGTGAGAAAAAGAGAGAGAGGATGGCAGCAGGAGAGCGGCACAGAGTGAGTAAGAGAGAGAAAGAGACAGATAGAGATACCACAGAGTGCAATTGACAGGGAGGGAAAGAGAGGGAAAGAGAAGGAAACGTAGAAAGATATAGATAGAGAAAGATAGATGGAGAGAGAAACAGAGAAAGAGTGAGATAGCAGAGTAAAAGCGACCACTACAAATTTCAGTTCATTAAAATGAAAATATATGAAGATATATACAAAAAAAATATATACCTATACATATATATAGAGATATATGTATGTAGAGAATTTATACAGTTTATACATATGTACATATATGGCGCGTCAACTATATTATATGCATACATTACGATCCCTTTTATATTTACGTTGATTTTCTTTTTTCTGCGAATCAACGCTACAGTTAAATGTATTCGCGCGCACGGCGCGTATACGTAATATGAATTAATATTTATTTTTTTTACGCATTTCTCGCGATTGAAACAAATTATTCATGGAATTTTCGTGTTCGTGTGTAAATAACTAATTGAATAATTATGCAGGCTCTTCCATCTCTCGATTTCTGCCTCGTCTCTCTTATCTGTCGCTCTTGCTCTTCTCTCTCTCTCTCTCTCTCTTTGTTCTTTCTACCATGGCATGCACTGAATAATTTCATATTTTTACTCGCACATACACGCACATTCAGTAGCTGCCATTTTTCACGTATAAAGTTAAAATTCAGTTTTTGTTTATTTTATTTTTTTTGTTGCAATTATTTTGATTATTGAATACAACCAATTTTATTTGCCAATTGCCAGAACTGAGCACTAAAGCGCATAATTTCACATGCAGCATACGGCATGCAGCTTAAAGCGATTGATATTTTTGTAAAATGATAGACTGATAGCTGATTGATAACAAAAGATTTCAGATTTTCATATACAAAATACAAAAAAAAAAACTACTAATTATTATTTCTTTTTTTTTATTTTTTAATTTTTTTTTATTAATTATTAATTAATTATTAATTTCCTTTTATTATATTATATTTTATTTTTAGGTTTAGTTTTATTTTATTTTTATTTTTTTTTATTTAATTAATGATTATTATTATTTTATTTAATTTAATTTAATTGAATTTGATTTTATTTTATTTTTATTTTTATGTTTGGTTTTATTTTATTTTTATTTAATTTAATTTTATTTTTATTTTATTTATTTATTTTATTTTATTTTATTTTATTTTATTTTATTTTTATTTAATTTAATTTAATTTAATTTGATTTAATTTAATTAAATTTAATTTAATTTTATTTTTATCTTTATTTTATTTTATTTTATTTTATTTTATTTTTATTTTATTTAATTTTATTTAATTTTATTTTTATCTTTATATTATTTTTATTTTATTTTAATTCTTTTTTTTATTATTTTTCATTTTGATTATTTTTTATTTTTGTAAAATAATATTTGAAAATCAATCAAATTATTTAAAACTCTTAAAATATTTTCTTCATTTTATTTTTTTTCTGCAGCTGCTCCTGCTGCTCTTTACATTTTGCATATTTTTCAGGCTCATAAATTTTAATTTTTCTTTGTGTGTATGTGTGTGTGTGTGTGTGTTTGTACTTTTCTTTTGTCCTTTTTCATGTATTTTCATCACATGCCACGTTTCGGGGCACAAGTTGCACAAGTCGCAAGTCGCGAAGCTCTTAAGCCAAAACATTTTATTGTTATAATTTTCTCTGTGCTCGCTGCGCACATTTAAAAAAAATATATGCCACTCCCAGTGCAAGTGCCAGTGGGGTATATCAGTTGTATAGTATTGTATGTATATAAATTATAGTATAAAAGTGGGCGTGGCATATCATTTATCATGCTCACTCTCTCAGTACATAACCCACTTTCTCTTTCTCTCTTGATCTGCCCATTTCTCTCTCTCATTCTCGCATATAATAAAATAGAAGTAGGAGTCGTTTGCTCTTTTTCTTTCTCTCTCTCTCTTCCTTTCTACCTCTAACTGTCTTTTTGCCTCTCATATAGTATAGTGTAGAAGAAGACGTGGCATATCCTTGCTCTTTCCTCTCTCTCGCTCGATCTGTCTGCTTTTCTCTGTCTCTTTCTTCTATACTTTCTCTATATATCTCTCAATTTTTTTGCTATCTTTCTTTTCCTATATTTTTTTCTCACTCACTCTTACTTTCTTTCTTCCTTTCTCTTTCTCTTTCTCAATTTCTCCCACTCTCACTCCCTTTCTTTTTATCTTTCTCTTTCTCTCTCTCTCTCCCACTCCCACTCTTTCTATCTCTCTCTCTCCCACTCCCACTCTTTCTATCTCTCTCTCTCATTCTCTCTTTCTCTCTGTCACTCTTTCTATATTTTTCTCTCCCTTTCTTTCTCTTTTCCTTTCTCTCTCCATGCTCTCTCTCTCCCTTTTTCTCCATATCTCTCTTTGGTTCTTTCGTCTCTTTTCTCCATTTCCCTTTCTCTTTCCCTCTCGTACTTTCTCTCCCACTTTCATATCTTGCTCACACTCTATCTCTCTCATTCTTTCTTTTTACCACAGGGTATCCATGAAGTCGAGTTTACTCAGAGTTATGTTGTTGTTGTATTTATATTTTTTGTTGTTGTTGCTTTTTGCTTTTTCAAAATGCAATTAAAAGATGAAAGCACACAGAGTCGCGTTCTTTTCGCGTCTGTCAAACAATTTCAATTAAAAGTTAATTAACTTAATGAAACGTTTTGCCTCGTTTTTGCACTCAGTTTTTTTTTTTTTGTTTCAGACATAATTTTGTTCTATGTACCTTCCATCTCTCGACTTTCTTCCTCACCTCTGCCATGGCTCACCTACATGGCGTATGCGCAATGCACATTATTGATACTCTTGTCTAGCTTAAATTTGCCACATTCCACGCTCCATACGCCATACGCCATACGCCACACGCCACACGCCACACTTCACAAATAAAATTTGCATAATACAATTGCAGCATTTTGTTAATGAAAAATATTTTTATATATATTTCTAGGGTAACTATTAGTTGTGCTACTCAAACATACTGGCAAAAATATAATATAAAGCTGCGGCTATTTTAGCTTTTACTTTTTGCCTGTTTAACGTTTCAGCTTTATGCTTTAACCTGTAGAAATCTTTTGCTTAATGTCTTAACTGTCTTTTCCCACTTTCTCTCTCTCTCTCTCTCTCCGTCTTCTCTCTCTCTCCTCATTGTCTCTGCAGTTCTCTTCACTGCTGGCAGTTTATAAGCCTCTGCGGGCTGCATGAGAAAATAAAAAGATTTTGATGTGCTCTTAATCTTACGCTGAGCTTATGTTTATATGCATATTTATCGCACACACACACACACACAACAGAGACCTCTCTCCTCTCCCTCTCTCTCTCCCTCTCTCTCTCTCTTTCTCTCTCTTACACACACAATCTATTGCTTTTAGTCTTTACTTTCATTCGTAATTAGTTAATGTGCTGCCATAGTCAGCCGCATGCAGCATACAGTAAAACGCTATATGAATATAACACTAACCCTCCGATCCTTTGCTTCCCCTCCCCCCCGCTCCCCTTTCCTACCGCTACTCCCTTGCGTCTGTGCTGCCCTTCTGCACTTCCGTCACTTTGTAAGGCAAGTAAAAATGTTGTTGCTTTCGTGTCTATAGCCTCAGTTATGCAAGGCTCAGTTATGCCAGCTGTCCCATACGTTATATGTTACATACGTCTCTCTCTCTCTTTCTCTCTCTCTCTCTATCGCTCTTTCTTCTTCTCACTCGCACTGCTATCGCTGGTCTGCTATAGCAGCCGCCATAGCCACTGCCACTGCCACAGCAACAGCCTCAGTCAGTGTCGTCTTTGCCGTCTCGTCTCTTTGCCTCGGCCTTCTCTCTTTCTCTTTGTCTTTTCTCCTCTCTCTCTCTCTCTCTCTCTCTCTCACTCTCCCTCTCTCTCTCTCTCAGTTCTCGCCCTTCCCTATTGAGCCGGCTGCTGCATAAGCTAATGAAGTACATCTACTCTTACATATGGCAGCCTTCAAAGCACATTTTTTATCCGCATTTACACATAGGCACGCACTCACACACACACACTCACACATACACAATACACTATACACACATCACACACACACACACACACACACACACATAGAGTCATTCATACAACATTTGCATATGTAATACGTGAGTCTCTGCTGTCGCCTTGCCTCAGCTCTGGCCTCTGTCTTCTCACAACCGTCGCTGCTCTCTCTCCCCCCTCTCTCTCTCTCTCTCTTTCTCTCACCTCTAGCAGTGTACATACATATATATATTTTTTTTTTTGTGTTGTTGGCTCATTATACGCCCGTTTGTGCCTATGTGTGTGTGTGTCGTATGTGTCTGTGTGTGTGTGTATGTGTGTGTGTGTGGTGGCAACAACATTAAAAATGAAGGCGTTTTACGTGGCGTATGCTTAATGTATTAAGTATACTCTGTGTTAAGCGTGTGCCCCAGTTAAATCCTCAAAAGGTTTTTTTCCTTCTTTCTTTCCTTCGTTTTTTTTTTTGTATTTTTATTTTCTTTTTTTTTTGTGCGCACGCTGACAAACAAAAAAAATTCTTTTATGCATTTGATTTTTCATCGCTTTCGTTCTTTCTCCCTCTTTCTCCCTCTCTTTCTCTCTCGCGCTTACTCATTTATGTTTTGTTTTCTACTTTTTACAGGTAAACGTAAGCAACACCTGGACAATGCCACAGGAAGGACTCAATGTATTCTATCGATTCTTTCGTGATCGCATCTCTTGGTTTGAAGCCGATGCCGTTTGCCAATTTCATCATGCCAATCTGGTGACAGGTAAGTTGCAGTGATAGCAGCGACTGCAGCGCGACAGACTGTGACAGATAGACATAGAGTGAGGGGGAGAGAGCAGGAGAGAAAAAAAGCGGAAGACAACAAGTGGAAAGAAGCGGCAATAAGTGAGAGTGAGAGGGAGTCAGAGAAAGGGGAGAAGAGGAAAGATACGATAGCTGCGGTGTGAAAAACAGTGGCTAATAAGAGAGAGAGAGAGAGGGACAGCAAGAGAAAGGTAAAAGAGAGTGATGGGTGGTGACGGGAGATGTGGAGGAGGGGAAAGTGACAAAGTGATAAGGAAGAGAAGTTGAGAAGAAAGAGGGAGAACGAGGAGAGAGAGAGAGGGAGGGAAGAGGCAAGTAACGTTAGCTGTGACAGACGGTGACACATAGAGAGAGAGAGAGAGAGAGAGAGAGAGGGCAACTGGAAGGAGGAACGCGAAAATAAATGAGACAGAGCGGAGAAAGGGAGAGAAAAGAAAATGATAGGGAGAAAAAGAGGAACAGAGAAATAAAGAGGAGGAGGAGAGACAGAGCAGTAAGATGAGACTGTGGTAAATCAAGGAAAGAGAGAGAGAGAGAGAGTAAGTGAAAAGTGTGGAAGAATGAGAAGTCGATGTAGAATAAGCAATTAAATACAATAGAGAATGCGATAGCTGAACTATCGCGATAAATCGACAGTGACAGGTAGAAAGAGAGAGAGAGAGAGATGGAGATATATACATAAAGAGAGTGAGAGAAAGAGTGAAATAACGACAGATTGAAAAGAAAGAAGAAGTATGAGCGAAGAGAAGAGTGAGTGAGAGAGAGAGAGAGATAGACAGAGAGACAGAGTGAAGGAGAAACATAGAGACTGATAAGCAGAGAGAGAGAGACAAATCAATGTCGACAAAACTTTTGCAATAGATTTGCAATGCAGCAAAGGAATAAAGTCTCCTGCGCCTGCTGCCGCTGCTGCTGCTGCAGTTGCAGTTGCAGTTGCTGATGTTGCGGCTGCTGCTGACAAAAAAAGAAGCTTTGGGAATTGAATTGAAAAAAAACTAAAAACTAAAAATAAAAATGAAAAGCAAAAGTAAAGCTAAATGCCAGCAAAATGTGAAATGCAAATAAGCTAAACGCATGCAACAGCAATAACAGAAAGTGCAACAAGAGCAACAAAAAGAAGAAGCAGAAGATAAAGTATAGCAAGAGCAAGAAGAGCAAGCGCATAAAACAAAAGCCAATGCATAAAGCAAAAAGCACGAACATGGCTATGGTCACGGCTAAAAATGAGTAAATGGCCAGCAGGACCTAGTGGCAAGAGGTAAGGGGCAAATAGTAGTAGAAGAGGTAACAGGTAACAGGTAACAGGTAATAAAGCTAACAGAAAGCTAACAAAGAGAACAATTTTGTTTGCATGGTTAGGGAAAAGCAAATGCAAAATGCAAAATGCAAATGAAAAACGCAAAATGAAAAACGCAAAATGAATAATGAAAAATGCAGAATACAAAATGCAAAATGCAAAATGGAAATCGAGCTGCAACATAGCTCGTTGCACATTATTGCAAATGTCCGGCGGCAGCAGCAGCAGCAGCAAAGTCTTGACAAAACAAATGAATGCAAAAGGAATTAGGCAAAAGGCATTTGCAACTCTCTCTCTCCCTCTCTCTCTCCCTCTCTCTCTCTCTTTCGCACTCACACTCTTCAACAGTTGCGCGCTGTTGTTATGAGGTTAACGGGGTCAAATCATGTACGAGCATGTTGTCAATGCCAGTAGCAGTGGTCAGTGTACAGTGGACAGTGGACAGTGGGCAGTGGACAGTGGACTGGGAGTCGTGTTGCCTATCATAATGCCAAGCAAGCGTCTGTCCATAGCTCATAGTCATAACACAATAAATCCTCGTGACAAATACTAAACCAACTGCAGTGCAGACTAAAAGCTAAAGACAAACAAACTGACATAGTGAGTGTAACAAAGAGACAGTGTGAGACAGAGAGAGAGAGAGATACATAAACCTTTTGAACTTAGAGTTGCTTAGGGATCAGACAGAACAGCAGGCATGCAGGCAGGCAAACAGCAGGCAGTTAAACATAAAGCAGCGGGGATCAGGGATCAGAGTGCAGCAACGTGCGGTTAGCTATAACATAGAGCATACTATATGTATAACATCTGAATAGATAAATACTATGCGTTATGCGTACATCTCTCTCTCTCTCTCTCTCTCTCTCTCTCTGACTGTGTATGTGGCACAAACATACATAGCTGATAAATTGTGCATGCAACACTCAAGAACAATGAAAATTGAAGCTTGAATATCAGAAAATGTTCGTTTATTATACAAGTATATATATATGTATATAGCATATATTATATATGTATATATATGTGTGTGTGTGTGTGTATATATATAAGCATTGTCATTGGGCCAACAAATGAGACAAAAGCATTTTTGCCCATCGAGAGGGAATACATTATTATTGTATTCGCTCAATTTCCGCCTCGAATTTCTATTGTAATCTCAGGATGAGCCGACTGATTGGATTGCTGAGGGCTCAGTGCACAGCGGCTCAGTCCCAGGCTAAGTCTCACATTTACAGCTTCGGCTACAGTTACAGATACATTTATAGCTATAGATACATTTACAGCTATATTGAGATACACAGTAGGCAATCTTCACCCCTTACAAAAGTCGCCTAAGTATCACATTTTCACAGATTGTATTAGCTTCTGCCACTGCCACTGCCACTGCCACTGCCATTGCTGCTGCTGCTTGTTGTCTGCATACTTTTGTGGGGCAGTGTGCATAAACAATTTGTAGCTCACGGATTCATGTAAATGTGTGAAAAAAAAAATACACACACACACACACACATACACAGACACACACACAAAATAGAAATGGAAATGGAAATGAAAACAAAAGCAGTCAATATATACAACAACAACAACAACAACTAGTAAAAGTAGTAGTAAAAAAAAATACTATGAATAACCACGAAAAGTATGCGCAAATAAACAAATGGAATGCGCGACTAGAACAAAAGGAAATGTATATGAAAAAAACATGAGAAAAATATAAAAAAAAAAAAAAATTGAAAAAAAAATAGAAGAAAGAAAAATAAGAAAAAAATTACAATTAAAATTTTATATTTATTTAAAGGTTTTAAATTGCAAGTGAAAATTGAAGAAGAAAAAAAATCAATTAAAATTGTTGCCATAAATTCAAGCAGCAAACTCGAATTAATTGCAGGGTATATAGTAGTCAGTCAGCAGTAGAAAATATAAATTTACTCATTGTCACTATTGATATAAGCTGTGGGAACCAGAGACTTAACGATCGGGTTGAACTCACAGCTGGCATTTTAGGATACATTCGGGATGCTGTGTGTGTTTTTTTTTTTTTTTTTTTTTTGGAGGGGGGGACAACTAGTAAAACAAAACAGTGGGAAAAAAAACAAAAGAAGGAGAGCAAAAAAAAAAAAAAAGAAAGCATTTGGTAAATTTAATAGAAATATTCGTAGCGTTGAAATGAATGAAAACTATTTTGGCTCGTTTCAACCAATTTCTCATACTACTCTTGCAATCACATTTTGTTTTCGGTTTCCGCTTCTGTTTCTGTTTCCGTTTCTATTTCTATTTCTATTTTTTTTTGTTATTTCTGTTACTGCTACTTCATGTGTGTTTTTTTTTGTCCTCTGTCTGTCCCTCTCATTCTACGTGTATCCTTGGTTTTTTTTGGATTTTTTTTTTTTTTTTGGGTACATTTTTTTTTATATTGTTGTTGTATTTATCAGTCGACAACAGTTTTCAATTTGATGCAACGCGCGACCTGCTGAGGGAATTGGATGTTAACGACATCGTTTGGATTGGACTCATGCGACCGCAGAATTCGGATCGTTTTATGTGGTCGTAAGTATAACAAAAAAAAAGAAAAAACACAATATAACACATGTATGTATGTATGTGTATATAGAAAGATATAGATACTAGATTATTTATAAAATTTGTAATTGTTTTGTTTCAGTTTCTGTTTCAGTTTCAGTTTCCGCTTCAGTTTCAATTTTTCTTGGTTTCCTTTTATGCTTTATTTACTTTACA
>JBAMBR010004807.1:0-43287 GCA_037044475.1 Zaprionus obscuricornis | reverse complement strand
TGCATATAATCTTCTGCTTTGACTAGCGATGCTTATGGCGCTGCCATGCAGATATGTCAGCTGATTATTTTATAGACTTTGGCCAGTTTAAGGTCCCCAATGCAATTTCAGCAGAGCGCACAGTGACACAACACACACATGCACACACACACATAGAACTTTTTAATGGGTTACGTTGATATAGTTGCTCTTGCTGACCTTTCTCTCTCTCTCTGTCTCTCTCTGTGTGGCACAGTATAATTACATGGCAAAATATTTACATTTCAGCTTTAGCTTCTGACCAAATAGGCCGCAGAGCAAGTTGAAAGTAAAAGAGACGAAATTCATATTAAGCTACGTTGAGAGTCGTATGCGGCTCGTTCAACTTTAGGTTCACATCATATTTCATATAGAAAACATGCATTATGACTATTTTATGAAGCACGCGTCGCAAAAGTTTAGCCAAAAAGCAAAAGCATGCTGCAGGCAAGTAAAGGCAAGCAGTGGCTGTAACAGTGGAAGAGCAGCAAGAGCAGCAAGAGCAGCAAGAGCAGAGGCAGCAAGAGCAGCAGGGCAACAAAAGCAGAGGCAGCAAGAGCAGCAGGGCAGCAAGAGCAGAGGCAGCAGTAGCAGGGCAGCAGGGCAACAAAAGCAGCGGCAGCCTGGCAGCAGTATTAGCAGTAGGGCAGCAGTAACAGCAGCAGTAGCAGGGCAGCAGCAGGACAGCAGCAGCAGGGCAGCAGCTCCTTGCATTGCGCTTGTTGTAATGTTTTCCCAGTATTTATTTAAGTTTTTGCTGCCATTGTGTTTTTCATGTTTTTCCTACATAAAATGCCCCAAAACGCACATCGATGTGTTGCCTTGCCTTGCCTTGCCTTGCTGCCTCCCTTTCACTGCTCATCTATGTTTTGTTATCGTACTATGCTTTATGGCATTGCAAACACACACACACACACAGTACACACTCATTACACACACAGCAAACCCTTTGCCAGCACACACACACACATACACATTTTCAGGTTGAAAAGTCTCAAATTCATGAGCTAACTAAATGGCTCACTTTGGAGCAACAAAGCCTCAAACAAGGTGCCCAACATCAATAAGCATATCAGCAACAGCAGCAGCAACAACAACAAATAGCTATAGACTTGCCACTGCTCTGCTGCTGCAGTTAGTTAGCTGCTGCCATTGAACTTTCTACATCTCAATGCTGCTATCAGCAGCAGCATCAGCAGCCTGTTGTTAGGCTCACTGTGTCTTTCACTCTCTCACTCTCTCTCACTCTAACTCTCTCTCTCTCTAGCCTTCGCTCTACTTTTCCCTCTCTCTCTCTAGCCTTCACTCTATATTGCATTGTCCAGTCGTTCATAAAGTAGCACAGCACAAAACCCTTTTAGTACAAGTTGACCTCCAGTTGCCAGCTGCCAGCTTTTGAGGCACAAAGTGAGTAACAGCAACAACAACAACAGCAGCAGAAGCAGCAGTAGCAACAGCAGCAGCAACAGCAGCAGCAACAGCAGCAGCAACAGCAGCAGTAGCAGCAGCAGCAACGCTTATTGATATCATGAGCAGATGAAACGTACACAGCTGCAGCTAACAGTTAACAATTGTTGATGTATGCAAATCAATGCCAAGTGAACGAAAGAGTGAGAGTGAGAGAGACTGAGAGAGCGAGTGAGAAAGTGAGAGAGACTGAAAGAGCTAGAGAGAGTGAGAAAGAGATAGTTAGTATATTGCAGCTTAATTAGCAGAAGCAGTAGCAGCAGCAGCAGCAGTAGCAGCAGCAGTAGCAGCAGCAGCAGTAGCAGCAGCAGCAGCAGTAGCAGCAGCAGCAGCTTAACTTGAACCTTCTATAATAACTGACTAAAGCTTCTTCAACCTTCTACCTTTCCACAGCACATTTATAGCGATAACGATAAAAATAAGAATAACAATAATGATATTTAATGTAATATATATACTATGGGATAGTATAAACTATTGCATGTCTGTGATCATGGATTATGCATATCAATCGAACTATATTATGGCTCTTGTCAGCTGCAGTATGGCTGTGGTGGCCTTGCTGCATTTGAAGGCAGCCAGCATTATATTCAATGATTTTTGTTTACAGCCAGAGAACAGGCAGCAACAGCAGCAGCAACAGCAGCTATCAAACACAGCAGCAACAGGCAATAATAGTACAATGCAAATGTCACTGACAACAGAAACATGCTCAAGCTTGCCATCATTAAAAAAATCATCATCATCTTCACCCATTAACATTTTACGTTATTTAACTGTTCGTGATGAGCATAAGGAAATTTTAAATTGGAATTGTTATGATCAACTGCCACCGGCAATATTATTAGAGAATAATGGCAACACATTGATAATGCGCATCTCATGTACACCCGACTATATGCCACATTTAAATGGTGCTGGTTTAATTGGTAATTATTATTTTGTTGAAGTCACATATAAATGGGGCATATCAGAACATCGCATTGATTCACAAAAATATGCCATGGAAATGCAAGTATTGCATGCATCAAATCAATCAAATGCACCATTTGAATATTTAACAATTTCATATTTATTTGAATTAACAACACAAAAAAATAATAATTTAGAATGTGTTATTGAGAATTTATCTGCAATACATTATGCTGGATCAATTATTGAATTGCCGCCATTTGATTTGAATGAATTATTTTGGCCATTTAATAAATGTTATTATAGTTATAATGGTAGCTATAATAATGGTAACATTGAATTATCAACACAATGGTTTATATGTACGCGCATTTTTAATATTGGTGAACATCAATTAGATCAATTTGAAACACTTTGTGGCTCAAATGGTTATCGTATACTTAATAATTCAAGACTTGAACAACCAATTGGTAATCGTATTATTCATTTTGTTTGCTGAAATTTTATATATGTGTGTCTGTGTGTATTTGTGTCTTTGCTTGTTTTATTTTATTGTAAACAAACAAATAACTTAATGCCTTCTGGTGTTTTGTTTATTTATTTATTAAATAAAAACAATTAAAACAAAAGAAAAATAATTTTAAAAAAATCATAATAAAATAATAAAAAAAAATAATAAAATAAAAAAATAATAAAATCATAATAAAATAATAAAAAAAATAATAAAAATAATAATAAAAAAAAATAATAAAAAAAAAATAATAAAAAAAAATAATAAAAAAAAATATTTTTTTTTTGTACATTTTTTAAATTTTTACAGACATTTTAAGAATTTTAAGAAAAATATTTTTCCTTTTTCAATAAAAATATTCTAAGATTAAATACAAAAAATATTAATATAAAATTAAAAAAAAATATTTTTTTTAAAGTATTGTTAACGTTTTTTCCCATTAAAATAAAAAATTAAATTTTTTTACATTCTAAATTTTTACAGACATTTTAAGAATTTTAAGAAAACAAATTTTGATTTTGCAATAAAAATATTCTACGGTTAACTACAAAAAATATTAATATAAAATTAAAAAAAAAAATTTTTTTACAGAATTTTTAATTTTTTTCTCACTCAAAAAAAATCTAATTTTTTTTGACATTTCTAAAAATTTTACAGAAATTGTGTAAAAAAAAATTTCTTAATGTATTATTAATTATTCTCAATTGTTCTCAAATAATCAAATTTCATTTGCGAAAAAAATTGCTGCATAACTTTGGGCTGCCGTTGAATATTGCAAAATTAATACAATAAAAATATTCTCTGCTCCGGCAAAAAAAAATATTAATATAAAATTCTAGATATTTTATTTTTTAACAGAATTCTTAATTTTTTTCTCATTTAAATAAAAAAAAATTTTTTTTTGTTTTTCACATCCTAAATTTTTTATAGAAATTTTTTAAATAAAAATTTCGTTTTAAAATAATTACTAAATAAATAAGTAAAATAAAAATATTCTATGATTAGCTTATTTTGCTACAAAAAAAAATATTATAAAATTAAATTGTCATTATTTTAATAATAATTTAGTTTTATACAATTTTTAGGATTTTAAAAAAATTTTTTTTTAGTTAAAAAAAGAATCAAAATATATTATATAAAAGTATAATTTTAATGATTATTTATATAATTTATTAGTATATTTTATTTTAGATTGCTACTGAAAATTCATAGAAATTCTTTTTAAAATGCAGAATAAAAAAATAACGCAAGAAAAATTCAATTTGAAAATAGAAACTAATTTTTATTTAAGAAAATATTTATTTAATTTTTTTTTTTTTTTGAGCTCGAAAGTAAATAGTTAAGCGTAAAGTAAAGTCATAAAATTAACCCGTAAAAATGCCTTGTGCATTGTTCGTCTGTATAAGCAGCGTGCCTTGTGCTGTAAAAGAGACAAAAAAGAAAAGAAAATAAATCGAATGAATATTGAGAATTATATTTTCAGCATACTTTTAAAAGTAAAATTGAAAAATAATTAATAGACAGCATGATGCATAAAGTAACCAATAGTTATGCCTGTGAATTTATATATATATATATATATATACTTTTTTATATATAGGAAGAAAAGTAAATTGAACTTACGTTCTGGTGCTGCACTGGCCATGGCTACAATCATGGCTAAGACAAAGCCGCAGATGCTAAAGAATTGCATATTTGATTGTCTGTAGAGTTGCTCGAACAAAACTGAACTGTTTGTCTGAGCATAACAAGTTTGAGCTTTTATATACTAGCTTACACAATCAAGCAAGAGAGCTAAAGAGAGTAAGAGTGAGTAGAGAATGATAGAGAGATGCTGTGGGCTTTGCCCCTGACGTAAAATTCCCAATACGATTGCCATAGTTGCCATAGTTTTTGCTACAGTGTAGAATTTTCCCTAATCAATGCCGAGGTCAGAGATTTTGTAAAGTCAGTTAACAGACAGATAGACAGTTAGACATACAGACAGGCAGCACAAAGAGAGAGAGAGAATGGCTTCAAGTTCCAATAGCTGAAATCATTGCAAAATGCACTATGGGGAAAATTTAGCCTCAAACTGTATTTCAAAAATATTTGAGGTGAAACGTGTAAGAATTAATTTTCAATAAGCGCTTCAGGGTATCGAATGAGAGAGGGAGAGAGAGAGAGAGAGGCAAATGGCGCAACGGAAACTGATGAATACTGATTACATTTGGCCAGGCGCTAAGCTTTTCCCATCATAATTCTATATAGAGCCACAAAATTTTGCTTTGAATAAACTAGATGAAAGATGAGGAAGGCAAGCATTGGCTGACGCGGCTACTACTGCTGTTGCTGCTGCTGCTGCTACTGTAGACCTTAGGTTTGTCTTGTTCAATGTTACAGTTAGTCATTGCCTTTGGCAGAAATATTCCTTGTCTAAGCGTTGCAAAATTCCTTGAACCATTTCGCTTTGTGGCAACCGCAGTCCAAACAATGGCACCCGCCATTGACAAAGAGAAAGAGAGAGAGAGAGGGAGAGAGAGGGAGTGGCAGGCAACGCATGCTGCATGATGTTAACTGGCAGAGCAACTGTTACCACAGCAAGAAGTGTAGAGAAAACGGAGTGGCGCAAGGAGTGAAGCAAGGAGTGAAGCAAGGAGTGAAGCAAGGAGTGAAGCTGGGAGTGAAGCAGGGAGTGACCCAAGGAGTGAAGCAAGGAGTGAAGCAGGGAGTGACGCAAGGAGTGAAGCAGGGAGTGAAGCAAGGCGTATAAGCAAAGAGGGACGCAAGAAGTGAAGCAAAGACTGTGGAGATGTAGAATTTTGGTAGAGCACATAAATTGTTGTTAGCCTGGAATTTTGTGTGCAGTCGAAAATCAAAAGGATTAGCTGGCAAACCCAATCTCTGGGGCTAGAGCCTAAGAAATTGGCAGCCATTGGCCATTCAATGCTGCCGACAGTCATTGTAGCCGACTGAGCCATAGACTGACTGAGACTGTAGACTGAGACTGTAGACTGTGTGGCTTGGTTAACAGGCAACAACTTCTATTACAATTTATTTCAGGCGTAAAACCAGCCAAGGAAATATTTGCGGTAAAAGTTTAAAATAATTGTTGATGTAACGAAGCATATAACGCGACAGAGTGCCATTGGCTAAGAGGGAGGGGGGAGGAAGGTGGGGGATAAAGGGTCGGAGGATGAGATGTGGCATACAACAATGGTTGCGCCACAAAAGCCAAAAAAAAAAACAACAGCAACAACAACAACAACAACAAGAACCAGAGACGAGTGCTGCTGCTGCTGCTATTGCTGCAGGACAAGCAAATAGTTTTCGTTTTTGGCAAATTGTTTAAAGTTTTTGCCATGTTACTTGTCTATATATATATATATATATAGCTATATAGCTATAGCTATATATATAGCTGACTCTGTATATATATATATAAAGTATGTAAAGCAACGCTTGAGGTCTGCTTATAAACCGAAAGAGTCGAAAGACTCGAGGTAAAAGACTCTTATTACGCCTCAAGTTGCCATTCGTTGAAATGCGCTTCAACTATTTTTGCATAAAAAAATCCCAAAAAAGTAGCTATAGATATAGCTATAGATATAGCCATGTCTAGCTATGGCTAGACTAGAACATCTATTGGGGCATTTCCCGCGTTTTACACTAAACAAAAATTGATTGGAAAACCAGTTTGTAGCAAAAGCTTTTGCACTTGATATTGATTGGCAATTGTAATTGCAATTGCGTATTGTTAATGCAGGCGATTATGCAGTGCAGTATAGACTGTGAAATACCCGGTAATTGTTGGTAATAATATATACATATATATATATACATATATATGAAGTGGAGATACATATGAAGGGGATAGGATGCAAGTGTAGAGTAGCTGGATGTCAATAAAATAGAATAAATATAGGTTAAATGTTTAAAAAATATATTTAAATATATATATATTTAAAAAAAATTTTTTTTTTTTAATTTTTTTTAAAAAAATTTTTTTTTTAATTTTTTTTAAAAATTTTTTTTTTAAATTTTTTTTTTACAAATTTTTTTTTTTTTTAATTTTATTTTAAAAAATTTTTTTAAAAAAAAATTTTTTTTTAATTTTTTTTAAAATTTTTTTTTTTAATATTTTTTAAATTTCTGCAATAATTGCAAGTACATCATACCCTACAACAGCCACTAATCATGTCATCATGTATCACACATCTTAAATAGTAAACAGCATTTGAATTCATTAGAATTTTAAACTAGTTTTGCATGCGAGAAATTAATCGCGAAACATTTTATGCTCAACTGATTTCCTCTATTAACTATGAAAACTAATTACAATTGTTAATTATTTATTATTTTATGAATTAATATTGATTTTACTGCAAAAAGCTGTAAATAATGCATAAATTATTATTAAATGTATGTAAAGTGAGGGTATTAAACTTTGTAGTGTATATAAGATATTGCTAATCTGTCAGTAAAAAAGAATCTATAGCTGATTTATAGAAACTGAAAACAAGCATTGATCAAATGAAATATAAAGAAAAAGACAATAATAAAATTTTTTTTTTTTCCAGCTTTACATTTTTATTTATTTTTTTCAAGTATTTTTTTTTCAAGCGTCTTTTTAATATATATTAAATCTTAACCGGTGCGAATATATTGCACATTATCAGTCTGAACGAGCACAGTGCCAGCTATAAGGGAAAATTAAAAAAAAATTTATAAGAAAAAAATTAAAATTAATAAAACTGCTTAAAGCCAATTAACACTTACGGTTGGGCACTGGCTCAGCGCTGGCCAAGGCAACGAGCATGGCAAGAAGAACGGCTGCTGCTTGAAAGAATTTCATATTGATTGATTGAATGTTAACTGTTGACTGTTACTGCGAATGCTGTGAACTTTTATAGTAATGCAATCTCAACTGATGCAGTCGCTGTCTGCTGCTGTCGCTGCTACAATTGATGCTGGGAAATTCCTAACGGGTTGAGAATTTTTTTTTTTAATTTTTTTTTTATTATTGTTCTAGGTTAAAAGATCGTTTCGTTAGTGTCAAGTACTACATGTTTAATCTCTTTGCTAATCAAAATGTTCGTCTCGGGTTTCTACGCATTCATGTAAACAAATAGTAATACTAAATTTATAGTATATTTATAATTTTGCATATTATTAATATAAATTACTTTCTAATGAACTTAGACTTTTGTGAAACAACAAAAAAAACAAAATGAGAAGAGATTATCTTCAAGTTTAATGTAATGATGCTCATTGTAATAACAGTCTGTTAACTAGAGTAGAACAGCTCAGCAACAGCTGCTGTAAAATAGAACTAGAGTCTGCATATCCAGCACTAACAGAGCCTGGCAGCCTTAACCGAGCCTGGCAGCCTAAGTCTTAACAGAGCCTGGCAGCTGGAGCCTTAACAGAGCCTGCCAGCCTAGAATCTTAACAGTGCCTGGCAGCTAGAGCTTAAACAGAGCCTGGCAGCCTAGAGTCTTAACAGAGCCTGGCAGCTGGAGCCTTAACAGAGCCTGCCAGCCTAGAATCTTAACAGTGCCTGGCAGCTAGAGCTTAAACAGAGCCTGGCAGCCTAGAGTCTTAACAGAGCCTGGCAGCTAGAGGCTTAACAGAGCCTGGCAGCCTAGAATCTTAACAGTGCCTGGCAGCTAGAGCTTAAACAGAGCCTGGCAGCCTAGAATCTTAACAGTGCCTGGCAGCTAGAGCTTAAACAGAGCCTGGCAGCCTAGAGTCTTAACAGAGCCTGGCAGCTCGAGTCTTAACAGAGCCTGGCAGCCTTGAGTCTTAACAGAGCCTGGCAGCCAAGAGTATTAACAGAGCCTGGCAGCTGGAGCCTTAACAGAGCCTGGTAGCTAGAGTCTTAACAGAGCCTGCCAACTAGAGTCTTAACATAGTCTGGCAACCTAGAGCCTTAACAGTGTCTGGCAGCCTAGAGCCTTAACAGAGCCTGGCAATCTAGAGTCTTAACAGAGACTGGCAGCCTAGAGCCTTAACAGAGCCTGGCAGCTGGAGCCCTAACAGCGTCTGTTAACTTGAACCATAACATAGACTAAGATAGCAGCAGCTTCTAGCTTCTCTGCTAGACCCTTAGCAGCAGAGGCTGTCTAACAAAGCGGCAACCTTAACATATTATACAAACATATGAAGCTTAATCACATTTAGGCATATTAAACATTTCAACTTTTTGTTTACATACAATAAAATCTTATAATAAAGCAATATTAAACAATTATTGTATATTAACAAGGCTGATGACGTTTACAAACAAATGCATTTAAATACATTAATCAATGCAATATATTTGCAATAGTTATCAATACAAACAGTTAACAGATTAATATACATATATACCATAAATAGTTGGGTAATTTTTCTCAATAGACTGATTATAGACACCGGAATTCCCATGGGGTTAAATTGCCAACTGCTGTGTAAGCTACTATAAAAGCGCAGCGTGTAACATTTGGCTTGTCACAACAGAATTAAACAAACAGACAACAACATGAATTGCCTAAAGATTTGCGGCTTTGTCTTTGCACTTATTGCGGCTTTGGCAACAGCAGACGCGGGTAATGCACAGTGTAAAAAAAAAAATAGCAATAACAAAATTTTAAATGTAAATTAAATATAATTTTATTTCTTTATAGCAACACAAGTGCTGCATGCTGGCGGACATACATTGATTCAAACGGACAAACATCAATATATACGCAAGAATTAAAATAACAATAAATAAAACATCAAATTAAAATTTATATATTTATGCTTGTAAATTATTTCAATTTTGTTGCGCACTGCGCACAGCACTAATATTTTTTTTATTGTGTGCTTGATCGGCAATCGACCGACCGCCACATTTTGAACAGCAATAACAGCTGTTCGATATGTTACAGCATGTTGGTATTTTTAGTGTTTGATCGACTATTGACCGACCGCCACATTTTGAGCAGCCGGCAAAAGAAAACAAAAACAGCTGTTCAGCCCTTCGCTGATACATTGTTGTTGATCAGTAATAAAAATTGTAAATTATTTTTTAAAAAAAAAATTACAAATTACAATTTATATATTTCAGTTTGTAAATTATTTCAATTTTGTTGCGCACTGCGCACAGTACTAATATTTTTATGTGTGTGCTTGATCGGCAATCGACCGACCGCCACATTTTGAGCAGCAATAACAGCTGTTCGATATGTTACAACATTTTGGTATTTTTAGTATGTTTGATCGACTATTGACCGACCGCCACATTTTGAGCAGCCGGCAAAAGAAGAAAAACAGCTGTTCAGTCGTTCGCTGTTGTTGATCAGTAATAAAAAGTGTAAATTAATTGGCGGCAATTTTTGCTTTTGAGAAATATTTAATTTAAAAAACGAATTTAAATATTTATGTTATCAGCAAAAACATTTTCATTTTGCTGCAATACTAAAATACAATTTATATAAGGATTATCTTATCGCAGTGTTTGAAAACAAAACAAAAACAAAACGTGCCAAGTTTGCAGCCGAAGGGCAACAGAAAACAAAAAACACACAAAACAAAAACAAGACAGACAGACAGTGGAAGTAGTAGAAGAAGAAGTAAAATAAACCACAAAAAGCTCAACCGCAACACAAGCCACAATCGGCAAAATCATCAACAGTGGCGCGCCAGTGGGCAGAACCCGAGAATTGTGAATTGTGAATTGCGGAATTTCAGAGCACAGAGAGAGATAGGAGTGCAGAGTGCTACGTAGTGCTACGTATACTCCAATGTTCATGTCAGTTGCATTTTGACAGCGCCAACGAACCGCAAAACACACCCGCGCAAAAGTCATGACAACAAACACAGCAGCAACAGCAGCAGCAGCAGCAGTGGCAGTTGCAGCAGCGACGCCTACGCCTACGCCAACGTCAACATCAGCTAAGACTATAAATGCGCTGCTGCAATTGCCGTCACAGATGGAGCTGAGCCAAATTGAGTTGATCTATCGGGCGGAGGGTAATGCAAATTTGGTGCTTGCCTTGCCGCAATTTAAAAAAGTTTTACGTTTGCCAAAAATGATAAGCAACAACAGTCGATGTACGTCGACGTCGACGTCAACGTCGCAACAGCAACAGCAAAAGCAATGCCAGTTACAGTCCCAGGACAATTGCCAGACGGCGACTGTGAACGCTGCCACTGTGGCCGCATCAAGGCCGGAAGAAAAGCACAGCCATGTTTCCGACCCAAGCAAAGGTTACTGTGATATTTGTATAACTGTAAAATTCTATATATATAACTGTATGTTGCTGTTGTTGTTGTTGTTGTTGAGAGTTGTTGTTGATACTTTTTTGGACAGGAAATGGTTGCGTGCAACTTCAAACACCAGCAAATGGCAACAACAACAACAGCAACAAGAGCAATGGCAACAGCAGCAGCAGCAACAACAGCAGCAACAGCAGCAGCAATAACAGCAGCAACAATAACAACAACAGCAGCAGCAACAACAACAGCAGCAACCTCAACTGCAGCAACAACAGCAGCGACAATAGCAACAGCAGCAGCAACAACAACAACAACAACAGCAACCTCAACTGCAGCAACAACAGCAACAACAACAGCAACCTCAACAACAACAACAGCAGCAGCAGCAGCAACAACAACAGCAGCAACAGCTCTTCCTGCTGCCGTTGCTAGCACTTTGCTCGCCTTTGCGCTTCTACTGCTGCGCTTCCCTTTTTTTCTCTACTTTCTTCTCTTTCTTCCCACTTCCCTTTACACTCTTCGCCCATCTCTTTCTCTCCTCTACCCTTTACACTCTTCACCCTTTTGCCTTTTTGGCCAAAGCAAAGTCAGTTTTGAGAGTTGCTCTGGTGCTGGCCAATTTGTGTATTGTGCCAATGCTTATTGCTCGCTTGGCTGCCTTTTTACTCTTGCTTTGTGCTAAGTCCTAACGCTCTATATATGTATATATATATATATATATATATATATATCTCCTCATGCATGTGTTGCTGCTGCTGCTGCTAGTCTATATGTTGCTGCTGCAGCTTTTGTTTTGTTGTTTTTTTTTTTGGCCATTGCAACGGGTTTGTGTTTATTTCATTTATCTTCCAATTTTTTTTCTTTTCTTTCCATTTCTTCTACTGCTTATTTTCTTTTATGCTACTTCGTCTCTTTCTCTCTCTCTCTCTGTCTCTCTTTCACTCTTTCTTTGACTCTGCTACAGCTGGCGTTCTGACAATGCCGGATTTTATGGCTTATATCGAGATAATGCGGCGTCTATTAGGAAATGAGTTTGTCTGCACAGCGGATATTGTTGCCATTGCAAAGGAAAGCGATAGATTCTGGATAAACGAGCATATACGCGCCCACAGGCCAAGTAAGTTCATATAGTCTATGTCATAAGAGTCTCAATAGTCTATTCTTCTTCTTCTTCTGCTTCTCTCTATCTGTCTCTTTCCTTTGGCATGAGATATTCCTTTACATCTTTGGCCTTTGGCAGTAACATTGGCTGGCAGCCAAAAGCCTTTTAACCGCCACTAAGCAATCAATCATAAACGAAGTTTGCCTGGCTTTAGCTTTATGCCACATGGGACTGATTAGTAGTGGGTAACGTTATTGGCGACGTTGTTGCAACCAAAACATTTTCCCATTTTCCCATTTTTTTTGTTGGCAATAGTCGCAGCCATATATCAAAATTCGGTTTATGTTGCAAGCTGAAGCTGAAACTGAAGCTGAAGTAGTTGCAAGCTAACGTTACGTTATGTTAGTAGCAACAGGCTGCTGCTGCCACTGATGATGCTTAGCCGTGCACCACAACAACTATTTTGGCCGTGCACAATTTATCATTGCCAGTCGGTAACCCAGTGGCAACTATATATCAATAAACCGTTGGGGCAACAAACACAAGCTGCGCTGCACTTTACATTCATGTTTGTTGCAAAACTTCACTTTTCACTCTACACTCTACACTCTCTCTCTTTCTCTCTCTGTTTCATTGTCTATCTCTGTCTTACACTATTTTGTTGCAGTTGCGCGTCTGGATAAAGAATTTGTGGGGCCATTCGGTCTGATGCTGCCAGATGTGACCCAATTGCCTGCCACATTCGATGTTTTACTTGCCAATTTACAGGTGAGTCGCTTGCTGCTCTCTCTTTCGCTCTCTCTCTCACTCTCTCTCTTTATATGTCGTAAAAGTATTTGGTTATAGTGTTGTGCGTGGGCGGCGTTATGTGGCTGTAGGACTATGCTGCCGCGTCATGTTGCCGCTCAGCTCAAATATATTGTATATTTTGTACAAGGACAATATTGGCAGTTTTACTTCTACTTCTTCCTTTTTTTTTCGTTTTCGGCCATATGCGCTGGCTCGCTTCGTCCTGTGGTTTTACGTTTTTAGCCTTTTTGCCTTTGTACACAGCAAGAAAATAGAAAAAAAAACGTGCAGCATGTTATATATACATAGCTTAAAATAGCTAAAACCATGCGGTGCATATGTACACATTGCTCGATCTACTATATATATATATATATATATATATATATATGGGATATATATGGAATATATATGGGCATGGTCATGGTAGCTAAGGCAACATAAATCAACGGTTCTTTGTTTTGAATTAAACTGGGCAACAGTGTAAACACATTGTTCTTGTTGCTGCTGCTACTGTTGTTGTTGTTGTTGTTGCGGTTGTTATTGCCATTGCAATTGCTATTGTTGTTATTGGCAATAGCTAAAAGCTGCTATTGTTGTTATTGCTGTGGCAAGTTGAGAAGCCGAGTGCCTGAAACACCGCTGCCGCTGCCCGTTTCAGTTTTTTTTTTTTTTTTTTGTGCGGTTATAAAAGACGCCAAAATTGCTTTGAAAGTGCCGCCAGAGTCACTAGCTGTGCTCTATATCCTGTAACTATGAACATGTCTGGCATGAGTTTGCTTAGCACTGAGAACAGTTTTGGTTTTGTATGAACATGAGTACAGATTTGGCAATATTGATATTTCAATGATATTTCAATATTTAAGTTTGCATAGGCTTTGTCTACTGGTGAGTGTATAGACTAGATCAAGCAAGTGAACAGTTTGCTTAGACTACGCCTTGTGGTGAATGTATGTGCTAGATCAGCCAGTGAACAGTTTGCTTAGATTTCTCTCTTTGTGGTGTGTGCATATGCTAGATCAAGCAAGTGAACAGTTTGCTTAGACCTACGCCTTGTGGTGCCTGCATATGCTAGATCAAGCAAGTGAACAGTTTGCTCAGACTACGCCTTGTGGTGAATGTATGTGCTAGCTGAGTAAGTGAACAGTTTGCTCAGCGTTCGCCTTGTGGTCCCTGCATATGCTAGATCAAGCAAGTGAACAGTTTGCTCAGACTACGCCTTCTGGTGCCTGCACATGCTAGTTGAGTAAGTGAACAGTTTGCCTAGAGTTCACCTTGTGGTGCTTGCATACACTAGATCAAGCAAGTGCACAGCTTGCTTAGGCTACGCCTTGTGGTGAATGTACGTGCTAGATCAAGCAAGTGCACAGCTTGCCTTGTGGTGCCTGCACATGGTTAATAAGCAACTTCAGCAGATCAAATGCATTTAAAAAGCAAAGAAAAATAAATTTGAATACTTAGGGTATTTTTGTAGTCGTTCAATAGAAATTGTATTAATTTCGGCTCAGCGTTCGCCAGCAACGTCGCGTTGCTTATAGTATATTCAATTTATGGCTTTGGTGCCAAAGCATTGACCGAAATAAAATTGCAACTAAAGGAAAAGAAGTAGAAGTAACAAAAAAAAAAAAAAAGTATGTAGAAGAAGAAGAAGAATAACAGTGAAAAAGAAACAACAATAGTTACGGCGCCATAACTAACGCCATATTGTGTGCTGGACAGGATATGACTATGAGCAGCAGTAGCAATGGCAGTAACCAACAACAGCAGCAGCAGCAACAACAACAGCAGCAGCAGTAGCAGCAGCAGCAGTAGCAGTAACAAGAGCAGCAGTAGGAAGAGCAACAGCAGCATTGAGCAGTAGCAGTAGCAGTGGAAAATTGCCGCTTTTAATTGTGACTTTAAATGTTAATTTTCAATTTCAACTTGGCAGAACGACAACAACGAGCAGCAAATAATAATAAAAAAAAAAAGCAAAACTGAAATGCGCTTACCTGTGACTCCTTGCCTGACTGTATGTATGTGTGTGTGTGTGTGTGTGTGTGTACTGTCTGCATTTGTTTGTCTCTCTCTCTCTCTCTCCCTGTGTGTTTGTGTATGTTGAGCTCCATAACTCATCATACAATCAGCGCGGCAAACAACAACTTTTGTTTTATGTCCTGCTGCTGCAATGGCAACGGCAGCAACAGCAGCAGGACAATGCCAGGCAGTTACAGTTCATGTGCTGCGATAACCTGTACCTGAATCTGGCTATGCTTCAACTGCCTGCTGTCTGCTGGCTGCTGCTTTTCGCTGTGGTTTTGCCTTATACACTAACCCAAAGTTATATAAGTTTCGACAGCAAGTTTGGCAGCAAATATTACTATTGGCAGTGTATAAAAAACTGCGACTACTGCACGCGTTGCTTGCTTGTTTTTATATGTGTTTGCTTTATTTTCCTTTTTGTAACTTCACTTCGCTTGTCGTTGGCATTTTCAAGTCAAAATGGCGTCAACGCTTGGCATTTCACACTGCGTTTCCCTTTCTTCTCAAACTATGGAAAAACAGAGAGAGAGAGAGAGAGTGAGAGAGAGCGAGGTAAAGAAAGAGTGAAATAAGCCAAACGAAATAATTTGTAGGCAAAGGACATGAACATGGACATGAATGTCGACAACATCTGCAGCGACTCCACCAAAAGCTTCAGTTGCAGTTCAGCAATGAAAAACAAAAATAAAAAGCAAAAATTGCAGGGGGATGATGATATTCAACGACTGGGCGATACATATGCCATTGAAATAAAACCGAAACAGGGTTGGCTGCAGTTGCCAGCAAGTGATGTCAGCGATTTATTTGATTTAATGCCAACGGTCGTCGAGACAATCGAGCAAACGGTAAACTCTGAACCAGCCGATGGGGCTAACCGTTGGGGCAACTATGGGGCAAGTTGCCGTTGTCATTGTCGTTATTGTAGCATGCAGCAGCTAAAGGTGAGTGTGTATGCATTGCTCTCTCTCTCTCTCTCTCTCTCTGTTTAACACTCTATCTCTTTCACTCTCTATGTGTCATATTACAAAACATATAACACTTAACTTGACTCTAGTTTTTTTTCTTCTCTCTCTCTCTTTCTCTCTGTGTCTGTCTCTGTTTGCAGTTGCAAAGTGGCAAAATCAAACGTTTGAGTGACTATTGTCCATTGGATCTGTTTTCCGGGTAAGTTTTGTAAAACGTTGCTGCTGCTGCTGCTGCTTCAACAAGTTTTTTTTTTTTTTTGTCTTTTATCTTTTGCTTCTCTCTTCAAATTTTTGTTGCTCTGCCTTTTTGCATTGCACACGCCTTTAAGTCATAAATTTCAATCTGCTCCATTTGCGTGTCCTGTCGTGCTTCATAATTCCAACGCTATTTTTTGGAGGCTTGTGCCTTGTGCTTCTCAACTTCGTTTGGCATTTTTTTTCCTCTTCATGCTATGTGCTGGCATACCTTTAGTATTTTTTTTATGCTCTTTCGCAAAGAGTATATTCATTTTGAACAGCAATTTGTAACGTTCCCTTAGAAGGCGTGACAGTGTCAACAAAGTATTATATATTCTTGATCAGCATCGACAGGAGAATCGAAATGTTCATCCGTCTCTTCGACTGTCCGTTTGTTTCAACTTAAACTAGTCTCTTCGTATCTAAGCTATCTCAATGAAACTTGGTACACATACTCCCTATGCCCCTAAGCTTTATATAAGTCGAAATTGTACGGATCGGAGTACTATATCATATAGCTGCCATAGGAGTGATCGGCCGAAAATTGAGTTTCTTCTTGGTTTGTTAAGCTATCTGACTGAAACTTACAGGCTTGCAGTTTAGGGACGATTTACACGTCTCATATAAATTTGGTCTATATCGTAGCACTATATCATATAGCTGCCATAGGAACAATCAGGCGAAAATGTTGTTTTTGTATGAAAAACTTTTTTCTTTGTTAAGCTATCTTGATGAAACTTATAGAATTTCCGTTTAGTGACAAGATATACGTCTTGTAAAAATTTGGTCTACAGCGTACCACTAGATCATATAGCTGCCATAGGAACTATCGGTGAAAAATGTTGTTTTTGTATGAAAATCTTTTTTGTTAGTTAAGCTATCTAACTGAAACTTACAGAATTCGAGTCTAGTCACGACATACGCGTCTCATAATAATTTGGTCTATATCGTACTACTATATCATATAGCTGTCATAGGAACGATCACCTGAAAATTCAATTTTTGTATGAAAAATTTTCTTCTAAGACTAAGCAAGCGTATCAAATCTTCTGCCCGGCGAAAATAACTATGTTTTCTTGATTTTGACTAGCAGAAGGAGACAAATTTGATATTATACCAAATAATGATAAGCTTATGGAAGTCTTAAGAATGATAATTTGCAGTTTTTACATTAGATCTGAAATTTTTATTGAAAAATTCCATCAAATCTCAAGCTATCGTTCTCTACATCTGCTATTATTTTATATGCGTTACAAAATTCCATAAAATTCTCTAAAAAGTATAAGCTATGCAAATTACTATAACATAACTGCAAAAAAAAAATTGAGAGTAAAAACTTGTTTATATAAAAGTGTATAAAATCGTTGTCTATGAGCATAACTCTTCATAGAGAATTTTGTCTTTCGGGTTTTTTTGGTGCTCTGTGTCTCTGTGTTCAGGCCAAGCCTCTAGAACATGGACTATAGTCTGTTTTCTGCTGTCTCTTGTCTGTTTGTCTGCTGTCTTTTGCCTGCACTTCTTTCCTTTCCTTTCTTTTCTTTTTTTTTTTTGTGGAGTACAGTTTGAGGTACAGTCGAGGTTCAGTTTACTTTTTTTTTTGTGTTTTTTTTTTGGTTCATTCGTTTATTTGCGGCCCGCTGTTTTAAGTCATGCGTGCATCCGTGCACGAAATTCAATTTGCTTGTGCTTTCATTCCGGTTTACCGCCTGCTTCGCATCCAATTTTTTGCATTTTCTTTATTTTTTTCTTTTCTATTTTATTTCATTTCTGTTTTCGTGTTTTCTTATTTATTTATTTTTATATATTTTTGCAACATTTTTCGGCTGTTTTCGTTATGTCTCGTTGCAAGCTTTTTACGGCCTTGTCCAACGAAAAATGTTTTACCAGTTTTTTTTTTTTTGTTTTTATATTTTTTTTTGCACTTGCAGCAGCTTTCATTTATATCAAGCAACATATATAGAGAATATATATATATATATATATATAGTATATGTATTTATGTTTTAATATTGTTATTTTCTTGTTGCTTTTATTGTTGTTGTTGCAGCTCACCCAGTCGCATGCACGATGCCTTGAATGCACTTTTCGCCTGCCCGCAAAATAATTTACGTGTATTTCAGAGCGGCAATTTAATTTATGGCGATCACGCGAATTCGATTTCCTGCGACGAGCTCCATACTCGACTTTTTCCCGGGTAAGTGCAAATTATTTGAAACACATTTTTTTTTCTTCTGCTTTTTTTTGGCTGCATCAATAACAACAACAAAAAGCATCAAAAAGCATTGCAACTAAAGTATAGCTCATCATTTATTATTCATTTACTTAGACAGCTTTGAGTGCAGTTTTTATTATTTTAATAGGCAACAATTAAAAATTTTTATTTGTTGATTAAGTAGAAGTTGCTCTAAGAAATTGCAATTGCAGCAGTGATTTTTTTTTTCAGAATTTTTGTAGCATAGTTTTGGGAGAAAATTTTGCTAGTTGTTTGCTGTTTAATTCAACAAGTTTTTATATGCAATATATTTAAATTGGGAAAAATTGAAATGAAATTCTAAAAAATATTTTTAAATTATTAGAATTTAATTTTAGTAGTTGACTTAAATTAAATAATTTTTATATGAAATTAATATCTTGAAATATTTATAAAAATTTTATTTAAATTAAAAATTTTCAATTTCTAAACTTGAATTAAACAATTTTTAAATGCAGTTAACATTTTTAAATATTTTGTTCAATTTGTTAAAAATTCAATTTGTTGACATAATATAAAAAAAATTTTTAAATTATTCATTTATTTAAATTATAAAAAAAAAATTTAATTTGTTGACATAATATAAATTTTTTTAAAAATTATTTATTTATTTAAATTATTAAAAAAAAAATTCAACATTTTTTTTTCAATTTATTTGTGATAAACTTAATGTAAAAATTAATATTTTTTTAATATTTGTAAAAATTTTCATATCTAAAATTTAATTCAGCAAAAATTTTATATTACATTTTCTTTTTAAATTATTATTAAAAATTTTCAAGGCAAATTTAATATATTTAAATTTTCAATTTTATTAAATAATTTTTTAAAATTTTTAAATACTTGTCGCATTTAAATAAATCTTTTATAAATTTTTATTGGAAATTTTCAAGGCAAATTTAATATATTTAAATTTTAAATTTTATTAAATAATTTTTTAGAATTTTTAAATACTTGTCGTATTTAAATAAATTTTGTATACATTTTTTTAAAGCTTAAATTTGTAGTTGGTAATTTAAATGCATAAAATATTTCAAATTTAAATTCAATTTTTAAATATGTTTTCAACATTTTTATTATATATTTAATCAATAAATTGAATTGAATTTTTTTTTAGAATTTTTAAATACTTTTCACATTTAAATAAATTTTATATATATATTTTTTAAAGCTTACATTTTCAGTTGTTTATCTAAATGCATTGAAATTTCAAAAATTTAAATTAAATTTTTAAATATTTATTCAAAATATTTGAAGGCAAATTTATTATCATAATCATTAAATAAAATTCTTCAAATATTTGTTTAGATTATTTAAATACTTTTCGCATTTAAATAAATTTTTTATATGTATTTTTTTTAAATAAATTTTTTATATGTATTTTTTTTAAAGCTTAAATTTTCAGTTGTTAATTTAAATGCATTGAAATTTCCCAAAATTTTAATTAAATTTTTAAATATTTATTCAAAATATTTGAAGGCAAATTTAATATCATAATCATTAAATAAAATACTTCAAATAATTGTTTAAATTATTTAAATATTTGTCAAAATTTAAATAAATTTTTTATTTATATTTTTTTTAAAGCTTACATTTTCAGTTGTTAATCTAAATGCAATGAAATTTCACAAATTTAATATTTTAAATATCTATAAAATTATATTAGATTATAATTTACAAAATTGTTAACTTCAATTTGAACTCTACGCATATTTAATGATGTTGCATATTTAATTGTCGACAGACATAAATGAAAATACTTTAAGTAAGAATATTTATTGTACATTTCCGTTGCTCGACTCTTAGCATATTTAATATAAATATATAAATATATTTAAATGTTTTGTTGTGGGGGAAGGGGGGACAAAAGTTATTTGCTGCCGGCAAAGCGACAAATAATAAACATTGATAAAATTCCGGATAATATTACATAGAAATTATTGCAGGGACAGCGAGTCTGTATGAGTATGAAAAAGCATAGAGAGCATGATATAAATATCAATAGAAAGTTAAACAATTGCGTAAGCTACTAAATAGACAGTGAGTGAGAGAGAGAGAGCGAGTGTGTATGAGTGAGATAGAGATAGAGAGAGTAAGCTAGCATATAGTGCTGTGACTATACTCAGCGCAATTGTTCAACACGCAAATATTCAATAAATAATGCAAGCCAAGAGCCACGCAACACACAAACACACACACAAACACATACACACAGACAGACACACACACACATACAGACATAAAATATTCTCCAACTGCCAAACCGCTAACATTGCCAATATTTCCTTGCTACTTTTTTTTTTTCTTCTCTTTTTTCTATTTGCTTCTGCTTCATGCTTCCCTCGCCATGATTTTTCTTTATGTTTTGTTCACTCATTTCAACACCTTTGCACAACGTTGACAACAACAACAACAACAACAACAATTTTGTCCACACAAAATTGGAATGTGCATTGAAAATGCTAACAAAACGAAATGTTTGGAAAAGTCACCAATGCCAATCGACATTCACTATTCGCCATTCGCCATCGCCATCGCAATCCCATTGCCATTACCCAATGCCTTGCCATGCTTTGCCTTCCTTTGCGTTGCCCATTTTTCTCATTTCTCAATTCTTGGATTGCCAATGCCAAAACGTTGTGGCCATGGTCATAAAATCACTGAAATTCTCTAGTGAAATTATGGCGCTTATAAAACATTTGCTGGTTGCCTGCCTGCTCAGGGAATATAACAACAACGACAACGACAATGTAGAGCAGGTGGAGAATATTGCTGGTTTGCTTGCATTTGGGGAATCAGCAGGCAAACGCTGTGGCAAACAGACAATGGCAACTGAAACTATAGAAATTGTTGAAGCTAATGTTGCTGCTACGGCTGCTGCTTCTACTGCTGCGTGGCAGGTGAAAACGAAGCTAGAGCAGGCAAAAGTGTTGAAGGTTGTGCAAAGGCAACCGAATACGGGAATAGTTGAGTGTGTCAAAGCTGTTGATGTTGTTTCTGCTGCTGCTGCTCCGGCTGCTGCTCCCGCTGCTCCCACTGCTACTGCTGCTGCTGCTGCTCCTTCTACTGCTGGTCAGCCACAGTTACAAACGCAGACGCAGCGACGCTCGACGCGAGCAGCTGCTGTTGAAAAAACGACGCAAAGGTATACAAAGCGTAGCAAAATAGCAGCAGCAGCAACAACAGCAAGTGTAACAAAAACAACAACAACAGCAACCGAAACAGCAGCAGCAACAACAGCAACAGCAGCAGCAGCAACTACAACAGCAGCGACAGTAACAACAGCAGCAACAACAGTCACAGAAATTGCCTCAACTAGCTTGTCAACGAATGTGGCAACAGCAGCAACTACAACAGCAGCAACAACTACAACAGCAGCAGCAACAACTACAACAGCAGCAGCAGCAACAACTACAACTACAACAACAGCAGCAACAACTACAACAGCAGCAGCAGCAACAACAGCAAGTCAAACGGAAACAGAAACACTGGCAACAGCAGCAGCAGAAATAGCAACGGCAGCAGCAATAGCAACGACAGCTACAGCAACAGCAGCGCCAATAGCAACAGCAACAACAATAGCAACAGCAACAACATCGACAGCGACGACGCCAACATCGACATCATGCGAGTCTCAAGCGGAGATCAACAAAGCGGAAATATTTCACTTACCAAAAAATTGTGTACTGCAAAAAATTTTGCATTTGCAATTGTTGGTAAAGGTAAGCAAAGAAATCAAAAAAAAAAAAAAAAACTACTTCTAAAAAAAATTTTACTGTCTCTTTCTCACACTCTCTCTCTCTCTCTGTCACTCTTACTGTCTCTTTACAACTACTGCTGTCTGTTTGTCTATTGCTTTCTCTTGCAAGTTCTTGGGGCTATCATCATTTCTGTTTATTTTTATTGAGGGCCAAGCGAAATCCTCAACCCAAAAAAAAAAGTAAAAAGAGAAAAATAAAAAAAAAAACTTCACTGCTGCCCATTGCATTTGATGGCCAGCAGTTGATATTTTTTTTTTTTATTTTTTATTTTTTTTGATACCCGGTATATTGAGTAGTTGCTTGTAAAAGTCTACGCAACATTTTTGTAGCTATAAAAAAGAGACGTGACAGCTGCTAGAAAGTCTTAGTCTGTAGCAGAACTTTGATTATATATTTGATTATATATTGCTGTATTTCTGCAATTATTTGCAGCTAGAACTATGAAATTTGATTTCTAGACGTCGCTCAAGCAAAGCTAATTTTGGATGATAATCAAATAAAATATTTGACAAGTAGAGCAAGCTAAAACTTAGTGAAAATTTAGCAAGCTAAAAGTTGAAACTAGAAAAAAAATTTATAATAAATAAATTACCGGGTATACAGCAGTTGAGCATGTTGCGTTTCTAGTGCTTTTTTTTTCACTTGTTTACTTCAATTTTTTTGCCAATTTTTTTTGTTGTTGTTGTTGTTTTGCTGTGAAGTACATTGAGCTACCTGGTTGAGGTTTCAACAATGCTTCAAGTGAGTGTCCTAGTGTCCCAGTGTCCTGTGCCTTGTGAATTCTACGCTAAAAGCAAGAAAAAATTGAAAGAGCAGCTAAACGGCCAAACGTATAGCAATAGACGGCTGTCGCCATCGTTCCACTGGGGACACTGTACACTTGGCTGCCAGCCAAGTGGCAGAATAGTCTTTTACACACACTCTCTCTCTCTGTCTCCCTCTCTCTTTCTTTGTCTCTTTCACACTGCTAAGCTTTTTTTTTTTGCAATTGCAATTACAGCAACATTTTCAGTATATGTGGCAAATGGGATATGCTACACATGCCACGCCCAGTTATCAGATACTACACGCCTTACTAAGCCGCTCAACGCAGTCAGCATATAATGTGGATCAGCTGACACCAGAGCAAGCATATCTTTTGGGTGCCACAGCCTTGGATTGCTCGATAATGTTGACATTTCAAGAGATACGCTGCAATGAGAAATATAATAGGTAAAAAAAATAAAATATATAGAGAAATTTATATACACATTATATATATATTATATATATATTAAACTAATCAGTTTTATTATTTTTTTTTTTTAGCTTGCTAAAACCTTGGCTTGTCACAGTGCAAGAACGTAAGTTTCTTACGAAACTAAGCATTGTGGATCTGGATCCAAAGCCCGATAGTCACTTTCACAAATTTATAAAACAGACACGGGAAATTGAAAAATGCTGCAGAGCATTAAATTAATTAATAAATGTCTATGGGTAAAACTAACATTTAACGCTATTTCACAGCGCATAACTCTTGCGCTTGCGTTACAGCTAACAATTTTTCTGTTTTCTTTTTCCTGTTTTTTTTTTTTGTATACTCTTGCTGAGAGTATAGTAATTTTGTTGGAAAGTTTGTTATGCACAGAAGAAATGACATGCAAATTGATAAGGATACTGTTTATCGCTATAATATATATTTAAGTCGAAAAGAGTTGGATTGGAGTATTATAAAATAGAGCTGCCATAGGAAAGATCGGTTAAAAATTGTATTTTTATATGAAAAAGTTTTTTGTTCGATAAGCTATATGGATAAAACTTATAGGATTTAAGTTTTTTGACGATTTATGCATATCTGAAGAATTTTATTCAAATCAGACGATTATAACATATAGCTACCATAGGAAAGATCGGTTGAAAATTGTGTTTTTGTATGAAAAACTTTTTTGTTCGATGAGTTATACATATAAAACTTATGGGATCTCAGTTTATTGACGGTTTATGCATATCTGGAGAATTTTATTCAAATCGGACGACTTTAACATATAGCTGCCATAGGAAAGATCGGTTGAAAATCGAATCTTTGTATGAAAAACTTTTTTGTTCGTTGAGTTTTACGAATAAAACTTACAGGATATCAGTTTATTGACGATTTCTGCATATTTGGAGAATTTTATTCAAATCGGACGACTTTAACATATAGCTGCCATAGGAAAGATCGGTTGAAAATTGTGTCTTTGTATGAAAAACTTTTTTGTTCGTTGAGTTATACGAATAAAACTTACGGGATCTCAGTTTATTGACGACTTCTGCATATCTGGAGAATTTGATTCAAATCGGACGACTATAACATATAGCTGCCATAGGAAAGATCGGTTGAAAATTGAGTCTTTGTATGAAAAACTTTTTTGTTCGTTAGTTTATACGGATAAAACTTACAGGATCTCAGTTTATTGACGATTTATGCATATTTGGAGAATTTGATACAAATCGGGCGACTATAACATATAGCTGCCATAGGAAAGATCGGTTGAAAATTGAGTCTTTGTGTGAAAAACTTTTTTGTTCGTTGAGTTATACGGATAAAACTTAAAGGATATCAGTTTATTGACGATTTCTGCATATCTGAATAATTTGATTCAAATCAGACGACTATAACATATAGCTGCCATAGGAAAGATCAGTTAAAAATTGAGTCTTTGTATGAAAAACTTTTTTGTTCGTTGAGTTATACAAATAAAACTTAAAGGATCTCAGTTTATTGACGACATATGGAGATCTGGAGAATTTGATTCAAATCGGGCGACTATAACATATAGCTGCCATAGGAAAGATCGGTTGAAAATTGAGTCTTTGTATGAAAAACTTTTTTGTTCGTTAAGTTTATAAGGATAAAACTTACAGGATCTCAGTTAATTGACGACTTCTGCATATTTGGAGAATTTGATTCAAATCGGGCGACTATGTCATATATCTGCCATAGGAAGTATCGGTCGAAAATGCTGATTTTATATAAAAAACTTTGCGTTGAAGTTTGCAAGAGTATTAAATCTACGTTGTGGCATAAATAAATTTTATTTCATGATTTTGCTATCTGTTTTCTAAAAGCGAAAGAGTATGCAAAGCATGATTAATACTTTGATAGACTTTGTTGAAGGATTTTATGGAAAGTTAATGCTTGTATAGCAAGTCTTGACTAACGTTTATAGTAAGTACAGCAACAAACACTGCAAGCTGACAAAGAAAATCTAGAGCGACAAACTAATTTTTAAGCTTAATAAAAAACTGAAAAATGTTATGCATAGTGTATAAAATATTCGTTGCAAAAAATTAATGTCGCCAATGCTCAGTGCTTATCTCTGTCGCTGTGTGCGTTATGCGTATGTGTGTGTGTGTGTTTGTGTGAGTGTGTTTTTGTTGGCGCACCTCTAAAAGCGTTTTTGCCGCTTTTGCCTTTTTGCTGGCTGTCAGGCAGCGGCAAACAAAACCACAGGCGCAACGCTGCCAGTTCGAATCAGATACAAAAAAACAAAAGTAAAGAGAGAAGTAAAAGGAAGAGCAACAAAAAAAAAAAAATACTGGTAGCGGACACACGGTGAACACTCCTTAATTAATTTCCATGCGAATGCGGCCAACAGGACAAACTGGAGCCAGCGAACGTTGCTCTAAAGGCGCCGCAGGATATGTCAGTCGCACTGAAATAGGTTTGGGGTCACAACATGACACACACACACACACACACACACACACACACAGACCCTTCCCTGCCACAGCACAGCCATAGCCGCCCTTCTCTATGCAAAAGTACATTGAGAACGTCTGTTGCTATGTTTTTGGCCAGTTGGCAGTCGCACAACGTTTGCAGAAGGCAGCAGTTGGTCAGATCATTGCGTTTTTACCTTGTCTTTCTTTTTTTTTTTGCGTTGTGCAAGTTAAAAGAGCGAGAGAGAGAGAGCGATTACTAGTGGAAGCTGTGTTAGGCATTGGATAAACGCGAAGATGGGTAACAAAATTGTGACATTTACTGAACAGCAATTGGATGACTATCAGGTAACTGCACAAGTTTATTTTACAGTGAAATACGTTTTGACTAACAAAATTACTGAAAAATCTGTCTATCTGTTTGTCTGTCTCTCTCACACTCACATGGACTGTCGCTTGTCTCTTTAAAAGGATTGCACATTTTTTACACGCAAGGAAATATTGCGGTATGTCTTTAGCATTGCTATAGTTCATTATATTTACAGCAGCTGTTGATGATGCTGCTGTTGCTGCTGTTGCTGTTGCTTACGGGGCGTATGCGTCATATTTGTGCTGCTTGTTAATATAATAAGCAAAAACAATTTTCTTTTCAAAATGAAATGGCGCCATTGTTTGGCGCATCCTTTTGTTAAGCACTCAGCACACTATACAGCATAGCACACACACATATACAGCTCTCTCTCTCACACACACACATACAGCACTTAAACAAAGCCTTTTTTTCTCATCACAAAACAGCATTTGCTTTGGCGTGCTCACTCTTTCTCTTCCTCTTTCTCTCTCCCATCTCTCTCTCTCTACACACAGCGTGCATAAACGTTTTCGTGAGCTACGTCCGGATTTGGTGCCACGCCAAATGACCGAGGGTCAGGCCTCAAGTGTCAAGGTTCCATGCGAATGCATTGAGAAAATGCCCGAGTTGCGTGAGAATCCCTTTCGTCGGCGTATCTGTAAGTAGTTGATGAAGCCAGCAGAAGCAGCCAGCAGCAGCAGCCAGCAGCCGGCAACCAGCAGTAACACACAAACAATGGCAGACAGCTGGCTGCCCTGCGCTGCTTTTCCTCATAAGCAAAAACGATTTTCCATATTATATTATAAATATATTTATTTATTATTTTTTTCTTTTTTTTTTGGCAATGCCGCTGACCACGCCCAACAACAACAATAACAACAATGGCAGGCGAAGCATTCTCACGCGATGGCTTGGGTAATTTATCCTTTGAGGACTTTTTGGATGCTCTTTCTGTATTTAGCGAACAGGCGCCCAGAGATATTAAAGTTTTCTACGCATTTAAAATTTATGGTAAGTAATTTCTTCTTCTTCTTTACGTTGCTACTGCTGCACATTGTGCTGTTAGCCAACATTTTGCTTTTGGTTTTGTTTATGCATTTGTTTCGCTAACTGCTTTGCGCCGCTTTTAAACGTGTTTATGTCTTTCTCTCTCTCTTTCTCTTTCTTTCTTTTGTGTTATTTGTATGGCGCTGTTCCAAGTCACAAGCCTGTGGCCGAGCTACTGTGGCTTGCGGCTTGCGACTTGTAACTGTGCTGCATAGTTCAAGGTTAGCCATAAATTTTAATAAACATTTTAATTGAAATTTAAATGAAAATACAACAAAAAAAACAAACAAAAAAATGTCACTGCAACTGGCACAAATTGATTTGCAACATTTTTGTTTCTGTGGCAAGAACAACAAAATAATTAAGTGCTACAGAAATATTTGTATTGTCTTGAAAATTACATAGAAATTCAATTGCAAAATATAAGCAACAACAGCAACAAGCAGCAATAAAATTCAATAAAAAAAATCAAATAATTAAATGCAAGAAAAAAAGATTAAAAAATAAAAGAAAATAAAATTTGCAAGAATTTAATAATAGTAAAAAAGAAACAATAATAAAAATCAATAATAATAAAAATAATAAAAAATAAAATAATAAAAAATATTGATAAAAAATAATAATATAAAAATAATAAAAAAGGAAATATAAAAAATAAAATAATAAATATAATAATTAATAAAAAAATAAGAATAATAATAAATAAAATAATATATAATAATATAAAAATAATATAAAAATAATAATAAATAATAATAAATAAAATAATAATATAATAAATAATAATATTTAATAAAAATCAAGAAAAAAATAAATGAAATAAAAATAAAAGCAAATAAAATTTTCAATAATTTAATAATAATAATAAAGAATAATAGATAAGATAATATAAATAAAATAAACTAATATAAATAATAATAAATAAAATAATTAAAAAAAACATATTTTTAAACTAATAAATAAAATAATATAAATAATAATAAATAAAATAATAATATGAAAATAATAAAAAAAATAATAATAAATAAAATAATATAATAAAAAATAATAAAAAAAATAATAAATATAATAATAAAATAATAATATAATAAAAAATAATAATAAATAAAATAATAATATGAAAATAATAAAAAAATAATAATAAATAAAATAATATAATAAAAAATAATAACTAAAATAATAATATAATAAAAAATAATAATAAATAAAATAATAATATATTAAAAAATAATAATAAATAAAATAATAATATGAAAATAATAAAAAAATAATAATAAATAAAATAATATAATAAAAAATATTAAAAAAAATAATAAAAAAAGAATAAATAAAATAATAATATAACAAAATAATAATATAATAAAAAATAATAATAAATAAAAAAATAATATAAAAAAAAAATAATAAAAAATAGAATTAAATACTTTGCAACATTAAAATGAAAATGATAAATGCTTAAATTTATTTCAATCAATCAATAAGAAAAGCAGCACAAAAGAATAAAATGTTGCAATGCTTATGTTGCAATTTTTCTATTATTTATGTAATTTTAAGACTCTTTGGCTTAAAGTTTATATCAATTTATATTTTATATTATTTTCTTTTTGTGTTCTTGTTGTTGTTATTATTGTTGTTGTTGCTTTTGCTTTTGCTTTGCTGCCAGCATTTGCAATTCTATAATAATATTTTCAAAAAGAGAAAAAAAAAATAATAATAATGTTGTCGTCGTTGAAAGAAATTGTAGAACAAGGCAAACGCAACGCTTGGCACTTTGTCTCAATGTGTTTTATTAGATTGACACAAATTGAAGCATGCAACGTATGTCGAAAAGAAGATGCATGCATGCAGGCAGGCAGGCAGGCAGGCAGACACATGCGATTATGCAGACACATAGAGTAAAAGAGACACAGAGACAGACATACAGATACGTGCATATATATAAAGTTAGCTATAAGAATATAGACCATAAGTGAGTTTTGCACACATCAGTTGACTTTTATGCATGAAAATGTCAACTTTGATAATGCAATGCCATGCAATTTATCTATCTTTCTTACTCCCACTCACACACACATGTATATACACACACACTTACTGTTTTGACTAGTACTTATGCATGTCTACTATGTTTTTTTTTTTTTTTGCATGACTTTGCAGATTTCGATCAAGATGGCTTCATTGGTCACGCTGACCTTATGTCATGTTTGACAACAATGACCAAAAACGAACTAAGTCCCGAGGAGCATCAACAGATTGCTGACAAGGTAATCGAGGAGGCTGACGTTGATGGTGATGGCAAACTATCAATACTTGAATTCGAGCATGTTATACTTCGTGCACCTGATTTTTTATCCACATTTCACATAAGAATCTAAACGAGACACGAATGTTGCTAGACACCGCATACTTAACTAAACAGACGCTGTCTCTCTCTTTAACTCTTTTTAGCTGTCTCTTTCACTATGTATAGTTTTATTATTGAATTGGCATTGGCAACAAAACTGCAGTTGTTTGCAACTGTCATTCCCTCACTCTCTCTCTCTCTCTCTCTCCTTCACTCTTTGCCACAGCACATAAAAATGCCATCAGTGTGATTAAGTCTGGCCAATTGTCCTGACAATGTGTGCATGTCAAATGTCACAGTGTAGCAAACGAAACACGAGGCATGCAGCAGCAGCAACAACAGCAACAACAACAACAACAACAACAACAACAGCAGCATCAACTGTTATAATATTTATAAGCCTTTACGTATGCTGCTCTCTACTCGTATGCATATGCGATACACACACACACATACACATGGACACACAGTATATATATTGACGATATATACTATATGCAGAAGCAATCTCAACCTATGTCCAATGCTATTATGATGCTAAGGTAAATGTGCAACCATAATTTAGTATACCCTGTAAACTTTTATTAGCTTTAATAAATTGCAATTTTTAACTACAATTTAAATATTTTTCTCTTACAGCAGCTTGAGGCTAAGGTATTAATAAATATTAGAAATATATATAAAAAATAAAAATAAATAAATAAAAAAATATATAAGGTTATACAAAAATAAAATAAAATGTAAAAGTATAGAAAAAAAAATAAAAATATTTTAAATATTTATAAAAAGATTTAAAAAAATAAATATAAAATAAATAAAATATTTAAAATGAATAAAAATAAATAAAATATTTAAAATTAATAAAAATAAATAAAAATATTTAAAGCTCAAATAAAAAATAAATAAATATAAATTTATAAAAGTTATTTAAAATTTATAACAAATAAAAAAAAAATATAAAATAGATACAAATATATACAAAAGGATAAAAATAAATAAATATATTAAAAATATTTAAAATTTTATATATAAAAATAAAAAAATATAATTAAAAATATTTAAAATTTTGTATAAAAAAAATTAATAAAAATATTTAAAATTTGTATAAAAAAAAAATACTTATCATTTATACAAAATAAATAAAAATATTTAAAATCAATAAAAAAAATAAAAATAAATAAATAAATACATTTAAAATTAGTACGAGAAAAACTAAAAATAAGCAAATAAAAATACATAAAATTAATAAAAAATAATAAAAATACAAATACTTAAAATTTATATAATAAAAAAAAATAAATAAAAAAATATAATTAAAATTTGTATATAAAATTAAAAATAAAAATAATTAAAATTTATTAAAAAAAAAAATAATTAAGTATAAAATAAATAAAAATATTTAAAATCTATATATAAAAAAATAAAAATAAATAAAAAATAAAATTAGCAGAACACAAAATGTTAACAAAAGTAAAATAAGAAACTAAATTAATTACATCGCATCGAACATTTGAATATAATTTTAAATGCTACAACGAAAAGTTTTTCATACAAATTTAGAGACTTGAACTTTGAACTCTGCTGTTGAAACTGATTAAAAATCTTTCTATATATATATGTGTGTGTACATAACCATAACCTTCATAGCTTTAACTGCTGCCTATAAGCAAGAAATACTTACCTTATATACCCTTGACTGCCAAGAGCATACTGAGTAAGTTTATAGCAGCTGCAGCAATAGCAGCATCAGGCAGCCGTAAACATATAGCGAACACTGTTGTTGACCCCAATCATGGCAAGCAGTCAATGTGAGTGCAACGCTTATTTGGCCAGTTGCCCCAAACACACGCAAACACACACAAATGGCTATGCGTGTTTGCCTGTCCGGCTATTTGAGTGCATGTGTATTTGTATGTATGTTTGTGAGCGCTGTCAAACTTTTATCAATTTACCAATTTGAGCTTAAAGTTGTTTTTGTGGCAAATTCGTTTTGGCGTTTTTATTAGCCAGCCAAAAAAAAAAAAAAAAAAAAAACAAAATGCAGTTCACATGCAATTATTGTAATTGCTTTTACAGTTCGCTTACACACAATTCTCAACTTCAACCTCAACCCGTAACTCTTAACTTTTAACCCTTTTAAACCTCAACTCACCTCATCGCCTGCAGCATTGCTTTACGCAGCGCATTTTCCTGAACATTTTTGCTCTTAGTTTTAGTTAATTGACTTGGCTTTAAATCCATTTGCTGTTTTACTGCATGTAATTGATTATATTAGCTGCTGAAATGTTTAGACAGATCGACTAGCAGTTAGTCTGTAATTGCTATTATTATTATTATTTTTTTTTTTGGCTGGAATTACTCAGCAAATGTTGAGGATTTACTTCGTTTTTTGTTGGCGTTTTTTATTGACATTCATTGAACTAATCATTACTAATCATTACTAACTGACCATATCATAGCATCTATTCATTATTAATTCCTAATTTATTATTCATCAGTTTATACATCATCTATTCATTATTTATGCATCATCTATTTCTCTAATCATTTCAACATGCCTTCTATCAGCTCTTCATCTGATCATCACTAATAATCTCAACATTTCATTTTTATCATCATTTACATCATCTCTTTCATCATCTATTCATCATTTATACATCATCTATTTATCATTTATACATCATCTATTTCTCTTTTCATCTCAACATCCATTTCTTCTACTCTCTTCATCTGATCATCTCTGATAATTTCAACATTTAATTTTTATCATCATCTATTCATCAGTTATTCATCATCTATGTCATCATTTACCATCTATGTCATCATTTATCCATCACTTATACATCATCTATTTCTCTATTCATCTCTTCCATCTATTTCTTCAGCTGTCTTCATCTGATCATCACTAATAATTTCAACATTTCATTTTTATCATCATCTATTCATCATTTATACATCATCTATTCGTCAGTTATTCATCATCTATGTCATCATCTTTTCACAATTTATACATCATCTATTTCTCTATTCATCTCTTCCATACATTTCTTCAGCTCTCTTCATCCGATCATCTCTGATAATCTGATCATTTCATGGCCAACCTCGATCACCCAATACACAAACCAAAAACTCTTCTCACACAGCATATATACCCAGCCAATAAATTGTCATTATTAATGAGTATTATCGCAATATTCCATTTATAATTAAAAAGTTAAACTAAATCGTAAATCGCATAACATTTACACTGAAATCAGTTTTTATTTTGTTTGTTTTTTTTTCACTTCTTTTTTTTTGTCATAGTATTATTATTATTATTATATTTTTTTTTGTGTGTGTGGTTTTTTTTTTGTTCTGTTATTTAAATCACGTTCAATTCATATTTAATTTAGTTTTACGTTATTAGTTTTACGTTTTTTTGTGTTTTTTTTTTTGTTTACTAATTTAATAATACGCATATAATTTTACATACATATCAATTTTCATTTTTTGTAGGCTTAAACATTAGAAGAAAGTCTATTACAAGTATTTTATAATTGTATATATGCAATCATTGTATGTAGTATGTATGTGTGTGTGTGTGTGTGTATATATAAGTCTATATATATAAATATATATATACTTAATATTGTTATTTAATTTAATATGCATTAAAAAATGAATCCATTTGTTGCTTGTTTTCTAATTAAACGCGCATGCAAAAAATTTTATTTGTAATTTTTATTTTTCTTTCATTTTTTTTTCAACTATTGTTTTTCTATTTTTCTTTTTATTTTTATTTTATTTTATTTTATTTTTGTATATTTGTTATTATTGCAAGTGCCAAGGTTTTGTTAATTAAACTATATTTCTATATTTTTTGGAAAGTCATCATGATTGGGGGGGGGGGGAGGAAGTTTCGTGAATTGTTAATAAGAAGAAAAAAAGAAAGTAAAAATAAAGTAGAAATGACTATACACAAAAACAACAACACTTAATTACGATTTACATTTAATAATTACTAGATATAATTATATAAGTTTTGATATTGTATATTTATAAGTATATTTATTAATCATTTATTTATTTATTTATTTATTATTAATATTTATTATTAATATTAATATTTAGCATTTGCTAAAAGAAAATTCAAGTCAAAGCATGCTAAAAATGTTGCTCGAAAATTTATTTTTCTTTATGCAATAGAAGTAGTAGTAGTAGTTGTTGTGGCAGACAGCTTTAAGCATATATATATATATATATACTTGATCAGCATGAGCAGCCGTAATGATTGCACATTGTCCCCCGTCCCGCTCTATAAACTGCATGAAATTTGTTATAGCTGCTTGCGCTTATAATATATCGAAGCTTGACAAATCAGACCACAGGCATAATTGCTTTTTTTTGTATGAAAAACTTGACTGCTCAAAAATTTCATTTAAATCTGACAACTAAAAATTATTATAGCTAACGATTAGTAGGAAAAACTTTTCGTTTATGCTTGCAAAATTTTTATAAAAATCTTCGATATGCCGAAGAAAAAATTTCAAGAGCTGAGAGCTGCATTTTTATACAATTTGCCATTAGTTTTGACCTTTTTTTTTACTGTTATTATTATTATTAATTTTTTTTTTTTGTTTGTTGCCTAAAAACCTCAATTACAATTTCGTATACAGTTATGTGTTTAAATTTATTTTAATTTTTTTTTTTTTTCAATTTTATTTTTATTTTGTCTTTTGTTTTTTTTTTTAATATTTCTTAATTTCATTTAATTGCTACATTAATTAATTCAAATAGTTCAATATTAGCTGCAACTGCTAATCGCGCTTTATTATGCGCTTTATAATATTTTTTTATTTTTTTTTTATTTTTTTATCTTAATGCTAAATTTATATTTATATATAGATATATATATATTTATAGTTGTATATATATATATTTTTTTTTTTTCAATACTCGTACATTTATTAGTGTTGTATATGAATTTATTACATTAATTTTTTTTTTGTTTTTTTTTTTAATTTTAAATTTTATTTTATTTAATTTCTTCTTTTGTTTTTTTTTTTCTGTTGCCACTAAAAATAGCTCATTAAAGTTTCTTGTTTTTGTTTTTTGCATTAAAGTTTTTTCGAAATCCTTTTCAAGTTCTTTCATCTCTTCGTATACTTGGTTTACATTTATTATAGTCTTTATTTTTTTTTATTTTATATATATATATTGGTTAAATCTGCTTCGATGCGTTACCCCGTTCGCGTCTTTCATGGACAATTTTAGCAAAATCAATAAAAATAAAATAAAAAAAAAAACCAATAATAAAATCAAAAAAATGAAATCTTGAAATAATTTTATTTATTTTTTTTAGCACTAAAAAGTGACTGTCAAACTGTATATTGTTATATATATTTTTTTGTCAGTGGCTCTAAAAGTCATGAGCACCGCAATTGGAAAAACCGTAATCCGAAAAGCTTTCAAAGCTCTTCAACAAATTTCAGTAGACCGAATTATGATGCTCGTAATTGTTATGGGCGGCAGCAGCATGATGTAAATACGATGGTATTGCTGTAGCATTTAATTCAGAGGCGCGACGTCGTAGCGCTGCAATGCTATGTCCTCGCCATACATCCTCATCGGTGGCGCCATCTGGCGATTGCATTGCTTGATGACAATGCGGCAGCAAATTGCTGCTATCCTGTTGCTGTTGTTGCTGCTGCTGCTGTTGCTGATGTTGCTGTTGTTGCTGCTGTTGCTGTTGCTGCTGCTGTTGCTGTTGCTGCTGCTGCTGTTGTGTTGGTGTTGCGGACTGTTGCTGATGTGTTACTTGCTGCTGCTGTTGATGTGCTTGCTGCTGCTGCTGCTGTTGTGGTTGGTGTGCTTGCTGTTGTTGCTGATGATGTGACTAAATAACATACAAAAAAAATTGGTTAGTGTCTTGGCTAAAATTTAACTCTCTAAGAAACTCACCATGGACTCAGCACCAAGTTCATTTTGTGTTGAATTTGGTTGCGCTGATAGCGGTGGCGGCGTAACCGATGAGCAGCTGTTCATGTTGGGCGGTGTTGTGGCGCTCGGGGAGCCGCCCGGTCCGCAGCTTACCCCCCCGCCTACGCTGTGCTGATACATCATTGAATCGCCTATAGATGAAGAAGAAGAAGAGGTTACAGATATATAGAGATTTATATAGAGACATATAGCAGCAGCAGCAGCAAAAAAAAACATTACAAAATAATCAACACAAAAAAAAAATAATGTTAGCAAACAAACAAAAAAAAATGTAAAAAAAAAACTGTAACAATGAAAACTTTGAAATGAAGATAGAAAAAGCAAGAGAGAGAAAGAGAGAGAACAGGCAAAAATAAAGAAAAAAAAAACCTGTCTCCAAAATGTCAATTAACACAACTATACGAAATCAAATAAAAGGCGACCAAGACGTGTCGGAATACGGAATATAACGAATATAACGAATATTTCGAATAACGAACAAAAATATGCCTTTGGGTATTCCTGAAAATTAAACGAATGTCTGTTAATTGAACAAACAAATATACAAAAAAATAAAATCGAAATACGAAATAACAGCAACAATTTCAAATATAAGAAAAAAATCAAAAAAAAAGAAAAAAATCGAAGCGCTATAAATTATACGTTTCTACGTTTTTTTTTATTTATTTATTTATCTTTATTTTTTTACGTTTATTTTATTTATTTATTTTTTTTTTTATTTTTTGTGTTTGTGTAGCTACCGAAAAAAAAAAGAAGTGTTATGAGTTCAAAGAAATGAAAACATCGCGTTGTTGTGTGTCGTGTTTGGGCAATTGTCAGCAAAGAACTCAAAACTGGATTCGAATATCGAACGTTGAGCAAATAATAAGAAAAAAAAATACAAAAAATGAGACGAAAAATAAAAAAAAAAATTGTCAACGCAAATGGAAAGTTTCAACATTTGCATGTGATCGAGAAAAAAAAAAAATTATAAGGGATGAAGTAAGCAAAAGGAATGAAACAAGGCGTGGCATGGCATGGTATAGCGTGTGGGAGAGAGATGGCAGTAAATGATTTCTGCAGCAAGACTAAGACCAAGACCTACCCAATGCATTGAGACCATAATGCTGATAGCTGCCGGCACCCAAAGCGGTGCCCATGTTAATGCCTGAATTGAGGCCACTATTCAGTGTGGACGAAAGCGGTGACGATTGATTCAATTGGCCAAAGCCTTTAGGCCCAATATATTATTTAGTACAGATATACAGAAAGAGAGAGAGAGAGAGAGAGAGAGAAGATATATATGTAGATTGATTGATGCATTTCCGGTTAGTTCAAACTGTTTGCCATTCTTGTCAATAGTTTTTTTTTTTTTTTTTGTTTTTCACTTTCTACTTACCGGCCGTCATTGGATTAACACCCCAACGATCGCCACCAAACATGCCAGTACCACAAAGTCCATCGCCCATGGCTATATTCGTTATGTTTGCCCCAAATGGTGGCAGACCATGTGATGGTAATAATGCACCAGGTGTGCGAAATACATTTGTTGTCTTCTTGCGCTTCTTCCATTTGGCGCGACGGTTTTGGAACCAGACCTGCAAAAAATAGAGTAAGAGATGAAGAATTATAAAAAAAAATTGAAATTTTACTTTAATATTTTTCTAAATTTTTTATCTTTTATATTTTGCTATAATATTTTACTATATAAAAAAAATTTTTTAAATTTTATCTCAAAATATTTTTTTCAGTTTTCTATAAATTTAATATTTTTCTTAATTTTGCCTTTATTTATTTTCTTTTATTTTATTTGTAATAATTTTCTATCTTTTATATTTTGCTATAATATTTTACTATATAAAAAAAAATTTTATTTTTATCTCAAATATTTTTCTTTACCTTGCCTTTATTTATTTTCTTTTATTTTATTTGTAATATTTTTTTTAAATTTCTATCTTTTATATGCTGCTATAATATTTTCTAAAAAATATTTTTCTTCATTTTTTATATATTTTATATTTTAATATTTAAAATATTTTGCTTAATTTTTCTATTTTTTTTATTTATAAATAATTTTTGAATAATAATAGATTTTCAATTTTAATATAATATTATTCCAAATTTATATCGTTTATATTTTACTAAATATTTTTCAATATAAAATGTATTTTAAAGATCTCTCTAATGTTTTTATTAATTTTTCTATATATTTCATATTTTATATTTCCCTTGATTTTTTTTATTTATTTATTTGTAAATAATTTTTAATATATTCAAATTTTAAATTTTTATTTTTTTCTAAATTTCTTTTTTTTTATATTTTGCTAAATATTTTTCGGAGTTTTTATTTTTTTTTTTTTTTTAATTTTTTTCTTATAGTTCTTTTGAATTTTTCATATATTTCATATTTTGCTTAATTTTTCTTTTATTTATTTTTAAAACAGCAAATGAAAAATATATTTCAATATTGTTTTTTTTTTTTGCATAAATTTCTTTTTTTCTCTAATATTTCTATTTAATTTTCGCATGCTTTTATATTCTAATTTTTCTCATTTTTATTTTTCGCTAAGCGCAAAGCAATGCGTTTACTTTGCTCAATCGAAAATTTCCAGTAAAAATTTTTATACGCAAGCAATTGAAGTTAATGCATGTTAAAGCCTTAAGAACGCGTACAAATTGGCTTTATATATGCAAAAGGCTCAGGTTTCTACCTCAGCAGCAACTGTTGTGTTACCTTTACCCATACTACTGCTGTCTCTTTCTGGCACTCAAGAGCATGTCTATCTGTGCGTGTTTGTGTGTGTGTGTACATCTGTTGTCTGCTTGTTAAGCGACTTCTCGTACATGGTCTTAATCGAGATCAATTACCGTCGTGACAGTCAAAACATGTCTCGACACACACACACACGCACACACAATCACATATACATACGCATAAATTGCATATGTAAATTCTTTATCTATAGAATCAAAAAGCAGAACAGACACAAGAGTCAGCAAAAATTTAACTGCCAGAGCAATGCTTGCTGGTCAAATGAAAATTTTGCTTTTGTCTTAAACGTCAGCAGCTTGGCCGAAAATCTGAATAAGATATGCGGTTAAGTGTTGGCGAAGAGAGAGAGAGGAGATTGGGAGATAGATTGATATAGAGAAAGGTTGTTTGGTGGCAGAGTAGTATTGAGTAGGAGACAACGGTTGAGGCACACATGTCGTCGTTTGCCTGTTGTTGCTGCTGGCTGTTTGTATGTTTTTGTGAAATTGGCATTTTCATATGCATAAGAATCAAAGCGACGACGACGACAATGTGTAGACATGTTGAGGTTTTGACATTTACAAGCAGCAGCACAAACACACACACACACACACACATCACATAAACACAGCTAAATATACAGAGAGAATACACAACATGCAGAGATTTTATTCTTTGAGAAAAAAAGTGTTGCCTGCTTCTAGGAGCTAAATTAACTGCAGAAGAAAAAAATAAAATTTTTTTACATATAGTTGTAATTCTGCTGCTGTCTAAGTCAAAAGTCAACCAAAAAAAAAAAACAATTTTAAAAGCCTTGACAAAAAGTAGAAAGCAACAGCAGCAGCAGGAGCAGCAGTAGAAGATAGCAGTAAAATAAATGAAAATGAAAATTGTTAAAAAGAAAATGAAGCTTCAGTGTCAGGCAGGCAGGCAGAGGCTTGGCAGGCTTGGCAGGCTGGCAGCGAGCAAGTGAGTTTTTGAGATGAACCTTGAATGACTTGTGACATGAAAACGATTTTTCCGAGCGTGCATAACAAAAAGCCAAAAATAAAAAAAAATAAAAAAAAAATAAAGCAAAAGTTGTATCCACATCAGAAAGCTGCCGGGTTGACAACTTAACCGTTGCCTTTATATTATTGTTGTAGTTAATGTTGCTGCTCGCGTATTTTATATATATCTCTGCATGTATATATATAACCTGGCAAATCCGTGACAATCTTGAGCTGTCAACGTTACGTAGCGTTGCGCTTTTTGCTGCTGTCGACTGTCTGCGACAGTCGCAGCCACAAAACTAATGGCCGAAGAAAACGGCAAAAAGCCAAAAAATAAAACAAAACGAAGAAAACAAAAACAAAAAAAAAAAAGACAAATGGCAAGTTTTGTGCAAAGTAACTTTGCTTGTTTTCTCACTTTGATTTTGGTCCCCAGAGAATTTGTCATATGTCGGCCAGCAGCAGCAGGCAGACAAAGCGCGACAGAGACAATGCTACACTTGCAATTGCAGACAGACAGTGTGAGAGACAAGTGCGAGACATTGAGTACAACTAGTGGACAGCAGCTTATAGAGCACATTTTGTGTATGACAGTGTCAGCTAAATGTATGCGCACAATGTTACACTAGGGGCCAACCCACGGCTAACATTAATGTTGGTAAGGGAAAAAGTCAAGAGTGCAGGCAGAATCTCTATTATTGAGAGGGTTGAACCTCTAAAATGTTGCCACATGATGACGTCGACAGTGTGACTGTGACGTCGACTGCGATGGCGACTGCGACGGCGACAATGATAGCGGCAACATTGTGAATCGACCTTGACTTGTTTATGCTTTTTACGTGTTTTTTTGTTTTTATGCGTCGCTGCTCTATTCATTAACTTTTAATTTAATAATTTAAGACAATTGTCTGTCTGTCTGTTGTCTGGCTAGAGACACACACACACACACACACAGCTTGCTGTCTGCCTGCTTTTGTCTCTATCTCTATCGCACTTTTTGCCTATATTGCCGACAATTAAATTTTTGTATTTTATTTTGCTTTTCATATTCGCTTTTTTTTTATTTATTTATAAAGTGAATGTTGCTGCCGCTTGCTACTGCTGCTAGCTGCTACTTTTGCTGAAAGCGAAAAGTCATTGCCTGCTTTGAGGCGCAGCAGCGGCCTGACGGTCGAAAGGCCATTAAATTGGCATAACGTGCATGACGTGCATGGCACGTAAATAGGCGTTAAAATGTCGGTTAAACAAAAACATTTATTTTTTATGCGCCTCACCCAAACACACACACACACATACATACACAGGACACTGCTGTGTGTGTGTGTGTGTCGCAGCAGACAGCCAGACATTTTTATATGTATGTTTTTTTCTTCTTTTTTTTTATTGCCATGCCTCTCTGCTCACATACGCTGCTGCTGCTGCTGCTGCTGCTACTCCCCCTTCTCTCTCACACTCCCTCCTCTCTCTCACTCTCACTCTCCCTTTCTCCCTCACTCTCACATGCTCTCTCCCTCTCATAGTCACGCTGACGCTCCTTATGCCGTCGCATTAAATTGTGTTTTGACGGTAATTTTTTAAGCTTCGCCCTTATGCATAAATTATCAACTCTCTTCGTCTCTCTCTCTCTCTCTTGCTGTCGCTGCCGCTATGAGTGGCTTGTTATACGGGGTGCAGGCGTGTCAATGTTCAAATGCCCTTGGCTTGCTTCCAATATAAATATAAAATTTGATTTATTACATTTTGCAAAACAAAAGCAGCTATAAACTGGCTAAAATTCGCGCGCAAAACTTATGGAATTTTTTAACACTTGGTTTTTGTTTTTTTTTTTTTTTCAGCTAATTTAAATAAATAAATAAAATTTTTGAATAGAGTAAAAATTGTACTTCACGTTGAGAAAACAAAAAGGAAAGAACATGTGTAAAGCTGCTTGAAGAAAATAGAGAAATGCTCAGTAGATAATTTACTTGTGGTTTGTGAATTGCAGAGAGAGACTGAAAAATGAAAAAAGAAAGCGATGGAGAGAATGAGACAGAGGTAGTGAGAAAGAGAGCGACAGTGACTGAGAGCGAAAGTGAGAGAGACAGAGATAGAGAGAGAGAGAGAAAGAGATATGGAGAGAGAGAGAGAGAAATAAGGAGAGAGCGTTTCAGGGAGAGAGGGATAGGGAGAGAGCGATAGAGAGAGAGAGAGAGAGACGAATAGAGAGAGAGAGAGAGAGAGCGATAGAGAGAGAGACGAATAGAGAGAGAGAGAGCGATAGAGAGAGAGACGAATAGAGAGAGAGAGAGAGAGAGACGAATAGAGAGAGAGAGAGACGAATAGAGAGAGAGACGAATAGAGAGAGAGAGAGACGAATAGTAGAGAGAGAGAGACGAATAGAGAGAGAGAGAGAACGAATAGAGAGAGAGAGAGACGAATAGAGAGAGAGAGAGAGAGAGCGATAGAAAGAGAGACGAATAGACAGAGAGAGCGATAGAGAGAGAGAAAGATATAGACAGAGAGAAAGAGACAGATAGAGAGAAAGAGAGAGAGTCAGAGAGAGAGAGAGACAGAGAAAAAGAGAGACACAGAGAGAAAGAAGAAGAGCGATAGCTAGAGAGAGCTAGAGAGAGCGAGAGAGATCGAGAGCTAGAGAGCGAGAGCTAGAGAGCGAGAGCTAGAGAGCGGGAGCTAGAGAGAGAGAGAGGGAGAGAAAGAGAGCTAGAGAGAGAGAGACAGCTAGAGAGGGCGAGAGCTGGAGAGGGACACAGAGCTAGAGAGAAAGAAATGGAGAGACAAAGAGACAGATGGAGAGACAGGAAAAGAAAGAGAGTAACGTAACTCTTTCATAGGCAACTTTTCTTTATAGTCTTCAACGCTTAACATTAACCCATGAGAATCACATAGAGAGGCTCAAAACACAATTATTATCCCTAACTATAGCTACAGGCATTGCATATTATAAACTTATGAGAATTGCAGAGAGAGGCTCAAATCAAATTTTCAGTTAATCGCTTAGAATAGACGCAAAGCTTTAACTTATGAAAATCATATAGAGAGGCTCAATATGATTGCCGGCTGCTTCATACTAAAGCCTAGCTTTAACTTATGAGAATCGAGGAGGAAGGCACTTCCAATTTAAAATAACTGCCAGTAAATAAATTTTAATTTAAATATAACTGAAATATCATAGGAATCAAACTCACTTCACTGTTTGCCTGCTGCTTCATACGAAAGCCTAGCTTTAACTTATGAGAATCGAGGAGGAAGGCACTTCCAATTTAAAATAACTGCCAGTAAATAAATTTTAACTGAAATATCATAGGAATCAAACTCACTTCACTGTTTGCCTGCTGCTTCATACGAAAGCCTAGCTTTAACTTATGAGAATCGAGGAGGAAGGCACTTCCAATTTAAAATAACTGCCAGTAAATAAATTTTAATTTAAATATAACTGAAATATCATAGGAATCAAACTCACTTCACTGTTTGCCTGCTGCTTCATACGAAAGCCTAGCTTTAACTTATGAGAATCGAGGAGGAAGGCACTTCCAATTTAAAATAACTGCCAGTAAATAAATTTTAACTGAAATATCATAGGAATCAAACTCACTTCACTGTTTGCCTGCTGCTTCATACGAAAGCCTAGCTTTAACTTATGAGAATCGAGGAGGAAGGTACTTCCAATTTAAAATAAATAAGAAAATGTAAACAGTGAAGTGAGTGTGATTCCTATATATTTCAGTTATATTTAAATAATATTTTATTTACTGGCAGTTATTTTAAATTAGAAGTGCCTTCCTCCTCGATTCTCATAAGTTAAAGCTAGGCTTTATTTGAAAGCAGCCGGTATTGATTGAAAAAATGGTATCGATTGATTAAGAAACAAGAAAGTTATTAAACAATTAATTTTCACAAAATATA
>JBAMBR010004798.1:0-39778 GCA_037044475.1 Zaprionus obscuricornis | reverse complement strand
CAAGTAACAAGTAAATAAGACACAGTTGAGGATTCTCAACTGAATGATTCTTGGTAACCAAGAAAATTTAAACTTCCATGTTTATTATCCTGGACCAAATTTTCATAGATCATAATTACTTTACATTATAAGCGTTACACAATTCAGACTAGCTTTATAGTTGTGCCACTACACTGTTTTAAATGGCTGTGCTCGATTCCTGAATGTGGTGTTGGAGGTGTATAAAAAATTCTGCAACTAATACAAGCACTTTGCAAACATTTGACGTATTTAGCTATTGCAGTATCTAAGATCTTTGTGTTCATGCGGATGAACAGGCAGAAATGGTCCAATCTGCTCAACTGTAGATCCTGAGAAGGACTCTTTGTTTGGTTTTTTTTTTTTTTTTATAATTATCTCTAACGTGGACTTAAAAGGGATTTTGCGGATTCTTTGTCATAATGTCTCCTCATACTCTTTTTGGAGTCACAAAGTCATTATAATTATAGTAATATTAAAAACGTTTTCGAAAAATATAATATCATAATGTGTAAGAACACATTATCGGGTGAATCATTACAGTAATTTTTGAGTCAATTTTTACGTAAGGATAAATGCTAAAAATATTTAAGTTAGTAAATGTAGTTCAGATAATTATGCGGTGGAATGGAATAGTTACTGGGTATAGTCGACTTTTGTGTACATTTTTAAAAGTTTTCATTCACAAAATGTGAACCGTATCAATTATAAATAATTTTCACTAAAAACTTTTTTTGTTAAATATCAGGCAATGGCGATGCCTAGTGCTAATCACGGCTTGTTACTAAATATAGAACATATTGTGATTGAACTTATTAGAAATATGGTATCTCAACAAAACATTTTTATAAAAGTACCTCGAAATGCTGAAATGTCAATCAACTCGCCGAGCAATCACGTTACCAACTGACTTTGAGAATGTGGAACGCATTGTAACAAATGCAGAAATGATACTAATCGTCGAAAAAGAATCTATTTTTGAAAGATTGTTGTCGGGGAACTCTTTCAGTACATTTGGACTAAGTTTTGTTTTATTAACTGGCAAAGGATATCCAGATTTCGCTACCCGTCGAATTGTTCACAGACTGTCATTTGAATGTAATTTGCCTGTGTACATCTTAGTAGATGCTGATCCATTTGGAATTGAGATCATGCTTATTTTTCAGAATGGCTCACAATCAATGAATTTTAGCTCTCAAATTCTGTCTACTCCAAAGCTACGTTGGATTGGTCTTCACCCGTCTGAAATTAACAAAGTTTCCAACACCGCAGTCATTCTGAACAATTATGATAATAAGAAAATTAGAGATATTCTTTCTCGCACCGATATTAGCCTTGCTGTTAAAAGGGAACTGTACACATTACAGAATATACAGCTAAAGGCCGAAATAGAGAGCGTCGTGGATATTTTAAGCACGTATTACATAGCAACTAAAATAAATACAATCTGAGCGAATGTGGTCAATTTTTCAAATTTGTTTGGCTATAGGGTATTATATAGTCATTATTTGACCGGTACTTTCTATGGCGGTTTCTTATATAATGTTCCGAGTTGGATCAAATATATAAACAAAAAAAGTATTTCACACAAAAAACTCCATTTTCGACCATTCTTTTCTATGGTAGCTATATAATAACGTGTTCCGATCCGCTCGGTTTCGACCTATATATAGATGGCCATACAGCGTATGTATACCAAGATTCAATCATTGCAACAGACGCACATTCATATTCGGATCCTCTGTCGATGCTGATTTTTGCATGTTATACTTTGTTGGATCTGCCACGCCTCTTGCCCCTTAGTACTCTCCTTGTATCGTTGCCTTTAGAGAGGTTAAATATTTTATTTTTGGTCCATAAGGAAAATAAGAGCATAAATGTATTTTTAAATTGAAATATTTATTAATTATAATTTCTTTTTGTTACAGATATAAAGTGAACCACTGATGAGGGAAACTATTTAAGCTGTAAATTATATATTTTATCATATTTAATCATTGTGTAGCATCTGGTATAAATTATATAACATAGCAAATTAGAATATTTCGTAAACATCATTTGTTTCAAATAAATATGTCGACTACAATGCGAACAACTTTGCAACCAGTTCCTGAAGTCCTTGCCGCAGAAAATATTTCGAACGGCACTGTGGCTACGGTTGACACACCGACGTCATCAGCAGCAAATGTTGTCACCACAGCCACAGGTTTAAGCACAACCACTTTAACAACTAACGCAATCAGCACATCTACGCATTCAGTCAAGGATCAGCAACATCAGAATGACTCAGCCAATGCAAACATTATCTCACTGCCAGTAACAACAACAGCTTCAGTTTTGCCAGTAGCGTCCTCAAATACAGCCAGTAGCAATACCACATCTACCACACCTGTGCCAGTGACTTCTACATTACCAACGAATTCAAACCACTCGCATCAGCATCAGCACCACCATCATGTGACCAATAACGTGGGCACAGATAGTGGTCGGCTTTCCACTAATAATGCGACCACTGGAGCTCCCTCTGCGATGAATCATCACCACCATATAACTCCAGCTGGCGTTGTTGGAGCTGTATCCTCGGTCAATAAAAATGTTCTTAGCACACACTCTGCTCACAGCTCTGCCATGAAACAGCGAACTTCATCAGCAAAAGTAAGTTGTAACTTTAATATTATCCCTTAAATCATCTATATTTGAAACGCATAGTAATCTGTCTAATAAATAAATCATTTGCATTTTCTCATATCTTTAAATGTACAAAGTTGATGTTATGTAGAAATTTTAATCTTCAACTTTACCATTTGTCCTGACTTCTTGACCCCTCTCCCACACTGTCAATTGTCGTTTTCATACTGTAATCATCAATATAAATATAATAAATATAAAAGTTATTATCGGCTCGCCGAGTAAAGGAAAATTTTTTATAGAAAACTATATTTCTGAAAACAAGAGCTCTGCCAAAATTATATAAATTATAAATATAAATAAAGATAATATAAAAAAAGGAAATTCCTTATAAAATAATTGAATGTGATCATTGTCCAAGACGCTCCCCTAATAATGATGGTAATCAATTCGCTGACCCCTTCCTTCTAAGACGATTACGTAATATAATCAGATGCCTTGACAAACAAACAACAACTTAATTTCCCATCGAATTTATTAGTGGAATCTATGTTCACAGATCCGACTCATGAATGGAAAAAGGTAGCGTTGAAGTCCTTAATCAAGTCTTTATTTCAAAACAATTTGTATTATTGATCTGTAATCCTACACCTATGATTTATGGATCCTGCCACGACTTCTTTTAGGTAAATAATTTACCCTTGTAAGACAAATATCATAACATCTACCGTTGTTATGAGTTGATATTTTAAATCAGTCAAACATATGTATTTGTTTTGTTATGCAGAAACGAAGTATTGTTTAAATAACCTTTCATTTATTCTTGCAAGGACATACAATTTTCGGAATTTACAATACCCATAGGGCACAAAGCTGTTGTGACTTTGTTACACCGGGATGAGTTGCCCACCCCGTAAAGTGTTTATATTCTTAATCTGTATGCTACATCTATAATGATGCGTGATGTCCTCATAAGGTATATGTTTGTATGTATATTCCTGTTTAGGATCAACAGCCAAGTCGATTGGCCCGTATAAATACCTTGATTTCTTACATGGATTGTGTATTTACATTGCTCATATATATTTATATTTATTATTGCTGAGGACCAATAGCAAAGACGATTTAGCCATGTCCCTCTGTCTGTTTGAACTTAAAGAACTTCTAAACTATATGTTTATATGTATATTAATATGTACACAAAGTTTCATTGATAGCTAAACTAGTTTGGCTGAGAGAGAGATTAGTTTGGCTTCAAACAGACGGACCGACGGAAATGTATATTTTGATCCTCCTGTTGATGATGATCAATAATATATATGCTTTGATGGTTCTTCCTCGCTTCCTTAGGAGCGTTACAAACTACTGTTAAAAATTAATATACCATCTTAATGCGTATACCAACATTGTTAAATTGTAATCTTAAAATACGTACTTCTATAATTTCATATAAATTTAACTTTGGCATAATAGAAGTATCATACTTATATTTTCCATTCGATTTCAATTCAATGCCCTAATGAAAGCGAAAGCAAGTTAAAAAAAATTATTTCAACATAGTTTTGTACAAGCTTAAACACAAATTCGCAAAGTGCAGAAAGTTTGGAAAATAAATAAAATTTGTTAGTGATGACTTATAGCCACAGTTAGCCATATTTGTTCTAAATCGGACCGCAAGCGACATGCTACCTTAACAGTAATCGGTGAAAAATTGGTTAATTATGGAAGAATTATCGTTAAAATCTGCTAAGGTATGATGAACATGTAGATTTGGAATCTGCACTCGATAGTGCTTGACTATATGATACTTAAGAAAATTGAAAGTTGCAAAACTTGATCAAATTTTCATAGTCGGTCATAGTCGGTTATAAGTGCAACAACAAACAATATTCTTTATCTAATACAAACAGTTTACAAAAATTTGATGTCTCCTCTAGTCTTATCTATGTAGGTGTTCATACAGACGGAGAGATGGACACAATCTAATCGACTCGACTTTTGATCTAGAGCTAGAATATAGAATATTATTAAGTAAAGTGTTGTTAATCCGAAACTATGGCTTTATTTTATTGTTTGGACCTTTTCTAACAAAATTCAATTATTTTACCAATAAGAATAGCTATTTGCCGACAACGTATTGTTTTGCTTATTTTTTTTTGAAAGTACTTCGAATTAAACCAAAAAGTACGGGGAACATATCCGAAACGAACAAAACAGTAATCCGTATTCCAAAAATGTTTTTTTTACAGTTTTATTCCGTACTAAATTTCAAGAAAAAAATTTTTTTTTACATATTTTCGTGCACTGGCTGTGGAAAACTGTCCAAAAAACGGATGAACTTTTTTAATAAGTAACAAAAAATGAATGCGGCTAATTCACAAGATTGGCTCTCTCAGAAAATATTTTGTTTTCAACGATTAGACATATACTGATATACAGCACCTCAAAACGTTTGAAAATTCGAAAAAATTACTTGATAATTAGTTTTCCACGGAAAATGGAAAATTCTTGTCGAATGGAATCGATAAATTGGTTCCAACAGGTGAAACATTTATTCTGAACATCGTAGGTTAAATAATTTATTCCATTAGTCGATTACGTTAGACTGACCGCAGTTTGAGAAAAAGTGGTTAAAAAAACAAAACAAGTAAGAAAGCTATAGTCGAGTATGCACGACTATATAATACCCGGTGCCCAAAGAATTGAAAGTTGCATAAATTCCAGGATTATAATCCGATTTTGGCCGAATTCACACATAATTGTAAGTTCTAAGTGTTGCAAAATTGCTAATTAGATCATTAATTAAATATTTAGAAACCTCATGGTAGGCACTCGTCAATTTTACGTTAATTATATTATATAAATTTATACATTATATATTTATTTTGCTCGTGCTGCACTCGCCAATTTTAAATGATTTATTTTATATCTGATTATTGTAATATTGCTAGCATTTAGAGACTTACAATTATGTGTGAATTCGGCCAAAATCGTATAATCCTGGAATTTATGCAACTTTCAATTCTTTGGGCACCGGGTATTATATAGTCGTGCATACTCGACTATAGCTTTCTTACTTGTTTTGTTTTTTTAACCACTTTTTCTCAAACTGCGGTCAGTCTAACGTAATCGACTAATGGAATAAATTATTTAACCTACGATGTTCAGAATAAATGTTTCACCTGTTGGAACCAATTTATCGATTCCATTCGACAAGAATTTTCCATTTTCCGTGGAAAACTAATTATCAAGTAATTTTTTCGAATTTTCAAACGTTTTGAGGTGCTGTATATCAGTATATGTCTAATCGTTGAAAACAAAATATTTTCTGAGAGAGCCAATCTTGTGAATTAGCCGCATTCATTTTTTGTTACTTATTAAAAAAGTTCATCCGATGCCATCAAGTTTTGCAACTTTCAATTTTCTTAAGTATCATATAGTCAAGCACTATCGAGTGCAGATTCCAAATCTACATGTTCATCATACCTTAGCAGATTTTAACGATAATTCTTCCATAATTAACCAATTTTTCACCGATTACTGTTAAGGTAGCATGTCGCTTGCGGTCCGATTTAGAACAAATATGGCTAACTGTGGCTATAAGTCATCACTAACAAATTTTATTTATTTTCCAAACTTTCTGCACTTTGCGAATTTGTGTTTAAGCTTGTACAAAACTATGTTGAAATAATTTTTTTTAACTTGCTTTCGCTTTCATTAGGGCATTGAATTGAAATCGAATGGAAAATATAAGTATGATACTTCTATTATGCCAAAGTTAAATTTATATGAAATTATAGAAGTACGTATTTTAAGATTACAATTTAACAATGTTGGTATACGCATTAAGATGGTATATTAATTTTTAACAGTAGTTTGTAACGCTCCTAAGGAAGCGAGGAAGAACCATCAAAGCATATATATTATTGATCATCATCAACAGGAGGATCAAAATATACATTTCCGTCGGTCCGTCTGTTTGAAGCCAAACTAATCTCTCTCTCAGCCAAACTAGTTTAGCTATCAATGAAACTTTGTGTACATATTAATATACATATAAACATATAGTTTAGAAGTTCTTTAAGTTCAAACAGACAGAGGGACATGGCTAAATCGTCTTTGCTATTGGTCCTCAGCAATAATAAATATAAATATATATGAGCAATGTAAATACACAATCCATGTAAGAAATCAAGGTATTTATACGGGCCAATCGACTTGGCTGTTGATCCTAAACAGGAATATACATACAAACATATACCTTATGAGGACATCACGCATCATTATAGATGTAGCATACAGATTAAGAATATAAACACTTTACGGGGTGGGCAACTCATCCCGGTGTAACAAAGTCACAACAGCTTTGTGCCCTATGGGTATTGTAAATTCCGAAAATTGTATGTCCTTGCAAGAATAAATGAAAGGTTATTTAAACAATACTTCGTTTCTGCATAACAAAACAAATACATATGTTTGACTGATTTAAAATATCAACTCATAACAACGGTAGATGTTATGATATTTGTCTTACAAGGGTAAATTATTTACCTAAAAGAAGTCGTGGCAGGATCCATAAATCATAGGTGTAGGATTACAGATCAATAATACAAATTGTTTTGAAATAAAGACTTGATTAAGGACTTCAACGCTACCTTTTTCCATTCATGAGTCGGATCTGTGAACATAGATTCCACTAATAAATTCGATGGGAAATTAAGTTGTTGTTTGTTTGTCAAGGCATCTGATTATATTACGTAATCATCTTAGAAGGAAGGGGTCAGCGAATTGATTACCATCATTATTAGGGGAGCGTCTTGGACAATGATCACATTCAATTATTTTATAAGGAATTTCCTTTTTTTATATTATCTTTATTTATATTTATAATTTATATAATTTTGGCAGAGCTCTTGTTTTCAGAAATATAGTTTTCTATAAAAAATTTTCCTTTACTCGGCGAGCCGATAATAACTTTTATATTTATTATATTTATATTGATGATTACAGTATGAAAACGACAATTGACAGTGTGGGAGAGGGGTCAAGAAGTCAGGACAAATGGTAAAGTTGAAGATTAAAATTTCTACATAACATCAACTTTGTACATTTAAAGATATGAGAAAATGCAAATGATTTATTTATTAGACAGATTACTATGCGTTTCAAATATAGATGATTTAAGGGATAATATTAAAGTTACAACTTACTTTTGCTGATGAAGTTCGCTGTTTCATGGCAGAGCTGTGAGCAGAGTGTGTGCTAAGAACATTTTTATTGACCGAGGATACAGCTCCAACAACGCCAGCTGGAGTTATATGGTGGTGATGATTCATCGCAGAGGGAGCTCCAGTGGTCGCATTATTAGTGGAAAGCCGACCACTATCTGTGCCCACGTTATTGGTCACATGATGGTGGTGCTGATGCTGATGCGAGTGGTTTGAATTCGTTGGTAATGTAGAAGTCACTGGCACAGGTGTGGTAGATGTGGTATTGCTACTGGCTGTATTTGAGGACGCTACTGGCAAAACTGAAGCTGTTGTTGTTACTGGCAGTGAGATAATGTTTGCATTGGCTGAGTCATTCTGATGTTGCTGATCCTTGACTGAATGCGTAGATGTGCTGATTGCGTTAGTTGTTAAAGTGGTTGTGCTTAAACCTGTGGCTGTGGTGACAACATTTGCTGCTGATGACGTCGGTGTGTCAACCGTAGCCACAGTGCCGTTCGAAATATTTTCTGCGGCAAGGACTTCAGGAACTGGTTGCAAAGTTGTTCGCATTGTAGTCGACATATTTATTTGAAACAAATGATGTTTACGAAATATTCTAATTTGCTATGTTATATAATTTATACCAGATGCTACACAATGATTAAATATGATAAAATATATAATTTACAGCTTAAATAGTTTCCCTCATCAGTGGTTCACTTTATATCTGTAACAAAAAGAAATTATAATTAATAAATATTTCAATTTAAAAATACATTTATGCTCTTATTTTCCTTATGGACCAAAAATAAAATATTTAACCTCTCTAAAGGCAACGATACAAGGAGAGTACTAAGGGGCAAGAGGCGTGGCAGATCCAACAAAGTATAACATGCAAAAATCAGCATCGACAGAGGATCCGAATATGAATGTGCGTCTGTTGCAATGATTGAATCTTGGTATACATACGCTGTATGGCCATCTATATATAGGTCGAAACCGAGCGGATCGGAACACGTTATTATATAGCTACCATAGAAAAGAATGGTCGAAAATGGAGTTTTTTGTGTGAAATACTTTTTTTGTTTATATATTTGATCCAACTCGGAACATTATATAAGAAACCGCCATAGAAAGTACCGGTCAAATAATGACTATATAATACCCTATACCCAAACAAATTTAAAAAATTGACCACATTCGCTCAGATTGTCTATACTAGCCCACATTATAAGTAATCCAAATTTCTAGACACCTAGCTTTAAAATTATGTCTGTAGTGCACTTTTTTAAATGGTTTTCCTCAATTTCTGGTGGCGCGGAGGGGGGGATGTGGGTCTTATAATCCAAAAATAAACTTGATCTAACAGTAACTAATACAAGCATTTTGCAAAAAAATATGAAGTCTCTGAGACCTAGGTGTTTATACGGACGGACATGGTCCAATCGACTCGGCTATCATTTTAGTTAAAATATATAAGAACAAAAAGTTTAATTAAAAATGTATGCATTTTCCAATAGTATCAGAATAACTGATTAAATATTTTTATTGCAAAAACAAATTTCTATTTATTTTAGTTGCTATGTAATACGTGCTTAAAATATCCACGACGCTCTCTATTTCGGCCTTTAGCTGTATATTCTGTAATGTGTACAGTTCCCTTTTAACAGCAAGGCTAATATCGGTGCGAGAAAGAATATCTCTAATTTTCTTATTATCATAATTGTTCAGAATGACTGCGGTGTTGGAAACTTTGTTAATTTCAGACGGGTGAAGACCAATCCAACGTAGCTTTGGAGTAGACAGAATTTGAGAGCTAAAATTCATTGATTGTGAGCCATTCTGAAAAATAAGCATGATCTCAATTCCAAATGGATCAGCATCTACTAAGATGTACACAGGCAAATTACATTCAAATGACAGTCTGTGAACAATTCGACGGGTAGCGAAATCTGGATATCCTTTGCCAGTTAATAAAACAAAACTTAGTCCAAATGTACTGAAAGAGTTCCCCGACAACAATCTTTCAAAAATAGATTCTTTTTCGACGATTAGTATCATTTCTGCATTTGTTACAATGCGTTCCACATTCTCAAAGTCAGTTGGTAACGTGATTGCTCGGCTGTATATGTTGCAATCCATAACATCACCGTTGCTCATATACAGTTTAATGTCTCCTAAAAAGACAAATATTTAATTTATTTTTTAAGAGGATAATAATAAAACACCACACCTGATATAAGTCCCTTTGACGCTGATAGTATGCCCAAATGTATTGGTGCTGCGTGTAGGATGCGACAAACATCTAATTTAGCAGCCTCAATAAAGATCTGCGATTGAATCATCTGGATATTGCGGTAATACAGTCCCCGAACAGTGAAACTACCGCCAATCACATGCAACTGATGAATTTCGGCCAATATATAAACAATTAAACTAAAACGATGACGACTACGTCGCATATTATATATTATTTTCCGAAACATTTTTTTTTCCTTCGAGTTGATTGACATTTCAGCATTTCGAGGTACTTTTATAAAAATGTTTTGTTGAGATACCATATTTCTAATAAGTTCAATCACAATATGTTCTATATTTAGTAACAAGCCGTGATTAGCACTAGGCATCGCCATTGCCTGATATTTAACAAAAAAAGTTTTTAGTGAAAATTATTTATAATTGATACGGTTCACATTTTGTGAATGAAAACTTTTAAAAATGTACACAAAAGTCGACTATACCCAGTAACTATTCCATTCCACCGCATAATTATCTGAACTACATTTACTAACTTAAATATTTTTAGCATTTATCCTTACGTAAAAATTGACTCAAAAATTACTGTAATGATTCACCCGATAATGTGTTCTTACACATTATGATATTATATTTTTCGAAAACGTTTTTAATATTACTATAATTATAATGACTTTGTGACTCCAAAAAGAGTATGAGGAGACATTATGACAAAGAATCCGCAAAATCCCTTTTAAGTCCACGTTAGAGATAATTATAAAAAAAAAAAAAAAAACCAAACAAAGAGTCCTTCTCAGGATCTACAGTTGAGCAGATTGGACCATTTCTGCCTGTTCATCCGCATGAACACAAAGATCTTAGATACTGCAATAGCTAAATACGTCAAATGTTTGCAAAGTGCTTGTATTAGTTGCAGAATTTTTTATACACCTCCAACACCACATTCAGGAATCGAGCACAGCCATTTAAAACAGTGTAGTGGCACAACTATAAAGCTAGTCTGAATTGTGTAACGCTTATAATGTAAAGTAATTATGATCTATGAAAATTTGGTCCAGGATAATAAACATGGAAGTTTAAATTTTCTTGGTTACCAAGAATCATTCAGTTGAGAATCCTCAACTGTGTCTTATTTACTTGTTACTTGTATTTACTTGTACTTATTCACCCTGTACCAATTAAAAATGGGTAAAAAATGTAAATGAGCGTAATACCCAGAAGGAGGCGTGGCAGACCTCACAAAATATATATTTTCTTGTTTAGGAGCAATAGCCGAGTCGATTTGATCATGTCCGTCTGTCTGTTTGAACGCATAGAATATCTAAACCAGAGACACCAAATTTGGCATATAAGCTCCTGTAAAGCGTACGAAGATCAAGTTTATTTCTTGGATGCCACGCCATAATACGACCAAAACCGGTTGAAGCTTCTAATAACTCAGCTTCTATAACACTTGTAATTTTGAAGGGGACTTATAAACATCAATATATAAGCATATACACATAAAAACGTACGCAAAGGGCAGGTCAGTATTCGTGTCCTTTTCGATATGCGCCGTTTTATTCGATGACTCGTTCCTAACGAGATGCCAACTTCATAATGACCCTCAAAAAACTCGTAGTCAATTTTCACAGTACTCTCTTGTGGCCAACTTCAGAATACCAAGCGCGTTCGCCATGGAAAGAAACAGGTGGTAATCACTTGGTGCGAGATCCGGACTATACGGAGGATGCATAATGCCCCTCTTATAGAAGCTCGCTTCCCTATTGTCAAAAAACTCGGAGTCAATTTTCACAGCACTCTCTTGTGGCCAACTTTAGACTACCAAGCGCGTTCGCCATGGACAGAAACAGGTGGTAATCACAGGTGGAGGATGCAAAATAACCTCCCGGCGCTTCTGGCGCGTCACCAAAGATGTGTGTGGCCTGGCGTTCTCCTGATGGAAGACACTTCGGGCTCTGTTGATCAAAGATGGCCTCTTTTGCATGAGTGCTGCCTTCAAGCGGCCTAGCTGTGGGCAGTACAGAGCCGAATTGAGCGTTTGGCTATAGGGGAGCAGCTCATACTGGATGATTCCCTGCCAATCCCACCAAACACACAGAGGAACCTTACTGGCCGTCAATCCAGACTTGGCCACCGTCTGGGACGCTTCACCGCTTTATTTACAACTTTTTGTTGTAAATAATTTTCGTTTAAACCGGCAAGGCTAGTTTTCCATTGTTGAATATCAATTATTCAATTTGATTTTTTTTGGGGTAATGTTTGTCAAATTAAAATAAATTAATAATTAACCTAATTTTGCTTTGTTTTTTATATAATTTTGTGTCTAAATATTTATTTCATGTTTTTCGATTTATCGCTAGCTCTTTTTGAATGAATCATTTTTAAGTTATATTTATGACCATATTTCCGAAAAACGTATTGTAAGTTAACTTCGATAATTCTCAATCTATTATCATAACCATTTTTTTTAAACATATATTACATATTTATTATATTTACTTAGCTATTTACCATATTTATTAGCATAATTTACCACCAAATATTTAGGTATCTTAAAATTATCCTGCATGAAAGATTAAGTTTAATCATGCAAACTTCTTTTTAAAAAGGCATAACCACGAATTAATGATTTAATAAACTTTTTGCCTTTCAATTAGTCGTGATGAAGTCAAAAAAAATAAGTACAACAGATTAAAATTAATAAATTAGGACGAAATTAAAATAATACGAGTTTATATAAGTGCGTAAGTATAATATGTATATACATATATGTATATTTATAAACATTATTTTATTATAAACCTCTACATACTTATCTACAAAGGCATACATAAGTATATAAAAATACTTATATACGTATGTATGATATACAAAAATTTAAAAATTTATGAATGCTTGGCAATCTTTTCCGAATACACACTTCAATACATATTTACATATTCTTAACATTATTCAAGAAACATATAAAACATAAATATAAAACATGAATATATTCGGTATATCACTATATTTCATACTCAATCCTTTTTTTCCTTTATGTTACATGCTCAAAAAATACATATATATATTGGTAATTACAAGGTAAGAGTTTATTTTCTTGGGGCTGAAACGACATTTGCAAGCTGGTACGATGGGGGAAATGGGACACAGTGGCAGCGAATGAAAAAAAAAAGAACTAGCGAGAAATGAACGAAATGGCAGCCCCCTAAAGTATTGATTGCTTGCTAGCCATAGCCATACGAGTACTTACCGATAAAATAAATTCCTGAACAGATAATATTAGGTCATTAAGACTCTGTATTTTAACATTTACATTTATAGTTATTCGCGCTCAATTACCTCATACCTCATATCATTCAAATACCACATTATTACTTTTTTTTTTAATTTTCCAACGCCAAGTTGAATTAAAAAAAAGAAAGACCGACTTTTACCGAGTAGTCGACGACACTACACAACGAAATATATATGCATGCATACATACATATGAACGTATGTATCGTTCTCAGTCACTCACTGAAAGTAGTACTTCTCAATAAGACTTGATCGAAAACCGATTACAAGTTTTATATTTTTGTAGTTAAATATTTTAGTGTTAAAAAATAGTTATTTTTAGCACAAATTACATTCGAGCTGATTCCAATTTAAAGGAACTGGATATTATCTCATATAAAATAAGTTCATTATATTGTTGTTAAAAGATTGATGCAAAAATTTAATACACAAACCCTAGTTGCGCTTTAAAGATTACAGCTATTATCTTATTCAAACCACAAACACTATGAAAAAACTCTAATATACGTCGTCCGAAAAATTTACATTAAAACCAGGTAGCCATATTGTAGGGATGCTAAATCGATATACTCCTGTTTTTCAAATAGCTTTATTTATCGATATTAATTAGTATTGGAACAGTTCCCAATTATCGTATATATACTACTTTTATAATTAATTAAAATTTATATAAAATACAATAATTAAAATACCAAAATTTTAATTAAATCTGAAAATAATATTATGTCATATACACAGAAAATTTATGATTAAATAGATATAATTTTGAAACATAAATTTGGTATAAGAATGACACTTTTAAATTTGAAAATTGACGATATGTTGACGGATAAAGTATTTTAAGCTATAGAAAGAGCCTAAATCGATTTCACCCAAAATATCGATATCGATATTTTAGACACTGAACTGTAACACGACATTTTCCTTTCTTTCCTACATACCATAATGGCGGTAGGTTACCAAAATTTTGTGCTTGAGAAATTGTTGCAAATCGTAACCAATCTTTCATTTTTAATGCGATTTTTTACAGCAATCTTGAAGTTTATACGTTAATCATGATTCTTGAAATAATATTTTTAATAAACAAATATTTAATATATCAAATTATATATTGCAGGCTGTTGCTAAAAGGGAACCAAAAATCAAGCGAGACCCCGCAAAAAACCCTATGCGGGATCTGCACATCCGGAAATTGTGCCTGAACATCTGCGTGGGTGAATCCGGCGATAGGCTTACTCGTGCCGCCAAGGTATGTTTTAACTATAATATATGAAGGTCACACAACGTCATTTAAAATTATGTTATTCTTTCTTAGGTCTTGGAACAGTTAACCGGTCAACAGCCAGTGTTCTCTAAAGCCAGATACACTGTGCGTTCCTTCGGTATCCGTCGTAACGAAAAAATTGCCGTGCATTGCACAGTACGCGGAGCCAAAGCCGAAGAAATTCTAGAGCGCGGTCTTAAGGTTCGTGAATATGAGCTGAGACGAGACAATTTCTCTGCAACCGGAAATTTTGGTTTTGGTATCCAAGAACACATTGACTTAGGAATCAAGTACGATCCCTCAATTGGTATCTACGGTTTGGACTTCTACGTCGTTCTTGGACGTCCAGGTAAGCATTGCCATTCGTTTCCAGATATTATTTACTCAAATTAAAATTGTGCATATAATTAGGTTTCTATTTCCAATATGAAATTGATGCTCAGTAACTGTGCGCAAATAAAAGAAAGTGTGCTTTATAAATTTTACACAAATGTAAAATTAAACGGTACAATTTCTACAATTCTAGTATCTCTATTATGTTATGATCAAATTATTGAATGTTATATTAATTTTAAATTACAGGTTACAATGTGGCTCACAGAAAACGCAAATCAGGCACTGTCGGCTTTCCACATCGCTTGACGAAAGAGGATGCTATGAAGTGGTTCCAACAGAAGTACGATGGCATTATCTTAAATAGCAAGAAATAAAGTCACATTGGGGTTTTATAAAGACAAATTCTTTAATAAAAACGACATCGGTCAAAAATTCTTAATTTGTTGTATTCGTAAATTGTATTTTCTTGCAACGCTTAATTTATAAACAAAATATGACGGATTAATATATACGTATATATATGTATGCTATATATGAAAAATATCAAAATACAGTTTATATTATCTTAAATTTCAAACAAATCATAGGAAAGCCAACTTATTCAGAATTCGTTATGTACTGTATCTTAAATGTCACATGGTAAATATTTAATAGAATCGCTTTTATTTTTAATTTTTATACAATTTCTTCAATTTCTCTCCTTTTCTATTGTTGAATGCTGCAAAACGTATTTGTTGAACAAGCCACTGAACGCCTTCATCCAATCCTTCTCCGGATATAGCATTACTGGAACATATATGCCAAGGTTTCTCTTTTATGTTGTCTAATCCTAATGCTAAAAAATAATTTAAATTCAAAAAATTAATTTACACTATTTTCGTTCTCGGTATGTTTTCAGTTTCGCAAATTTATAATTCATATAAAGCTCGTATACCAATATACAAACGTATGTATTTTTCATCACAATCAGCCGAAAGGACCATGTCCGTCTGGTTACACCCAAACTAGTCTTTCAGTTTTAAAGCTAACTGAGCGAAGCTTAGGATTCAAAATCAACAAATAATAAAGTTATTGTCGAAAGTGCTCGACTATATGATTCACGGTACCAGGAAAATGCAAGTTGCATAACTTTCATGTTAATTATATGATTTTCAGAGATCATCCATAAATATTAAGTATTCCCCGAATATTACATGTTATATGCTATGTTTTATATGTTTAATTTCTGGAGGCAGTATGGCCGTAAATTTATATTGATGCTATACCAAATTTATTGTCTCTAGCTCTTATAATTTAGAAATTCTTTGCGTTCAAACAGACATGACCATTTCGACTCCGCTAACAGAAGCAAGAATATACAATACTTTATGGAGTCGACCCTATACAGTTTATAACATGTGCGCATACATAATGAATATTCTTGATAATGATCATCATTCGCAATTTTATACCTACAAACTTCACAAAAGAAAATAATCAGAATAGAACATTATTACCAGCTGCAATTTTGACGTTAGATAGCGAATCCTCAAGATCCGATTTGTTCCCATAGAGGAGTATAGGTACTATCCGATTACAAATATCAGGATGTTGCTGCACGAGGTCCAATTCGTCCTTAACAACAACTAAGAGAAAAACAAATGTAAAAAACGTTCAAAGTAAAAGGCTTTGGGTACACACCAAATCTCATCCTATCACTTGAATCAATAACATATATAATTCCTTGACATTTTTGAAACTGATGTTCCCACAAATTTCTGTATCTTGAGGCCCCAGACACATCTATTATTTTAATGCTTACGCCCATGCATGCAGTGTTGATATACATATGTACATAGAGCATATGAAAGTAAATACATAAATATATGAAAATATGTACATACATACATACATACATATGTATGTATGTACATATATATACTTATACTTACTATAAATCTGTTCAACCAAAAATCCAACTGTGGGCACGGTGATGCCCGACGGTTCACTTGACTTCTTAAAGTGATTTATTATAGTCGATTTACCACTGTTATTTAGGCCCAGCACTAAAATAGTCATCTTATTTTTTTTTACTTTTATCAAGTCAGCAAAATTATGAAACATTCCCATTTTATATGAATACTTAAGAACACTACACTTTTAGTTAGCTTTGTCAAAATCTGGTAACTATAGTTACGTCTTGACGATACATTGTTTTGCTATTGGTTAAGTAGCCCTTACTACCTTTTTTAAAATCAATATTAAATTTTTTTAAAATCAATATTCACCCAAGTTCTACAAATACAAATGTGACAATATTTATAATTTTTTTCCTTCAGAGATCGCAAGGTTTTCTTCATTTCTTATATATAATAATGGAAATTGGAATAATAACTTTGTGCCGCCAGAAATTATATGCAACTCCCAATATAGCGCCCATAAGTAACTAAATAGTCCACGTGCACCATATGTCCGTTAGAACATAATGAACTTGATTTCGGATAATATTTTGTTTGTATTAGTAGTAAGCGAATTGAGTTTCTTTTGGCTTTATTCCATGGCTCCCAACGCATCTAGAAATCAAGAATTTATCGTTATTTCTTCGATTATTGCATATTTTATGATTAATCAAACAATTTCAAACTCTTGTAGCGCATTTAATATTGTGACGGCTTATTGACTCAAATAATACATTTAACACAAAGAATTGCAAGGCATTATCCATATCAAAGGCTTCGGATTCAAAATCGGAATATGACTTTAAATTTAATGTTCCAATTGAGAAAGTCAATTTTTGATTAATCAACCAATCAAAAAAATATTTCAAAGAAATTTTTGATTTGTCCAAGTCCTTAACAATCTTATAAATCAAATTGTTTTCGGCTTTGCGTTTAACAAGGTTAAGAGTCGAATAGCTTCGAGGAATTGAGTAAAGCGGTCATAATTTATTACAGGCGCTCTTGCTAGATGTGTGCATTTTGGAACACTTATTATGTGCGCCAATGTAGTCGAAAATTTGTTCCAAATATGTTTATAAACATTGAAGTTACACATCTTGTATTGGGTAACATACGGACGAAAACTATCGCATGTAGCGTTCTTACTTGATTGAGTAAAAGGCGGAAAAGAATTTAAGAAATATACTACCCAGTACACGTGCAGAATTTGAGTTTTGTTCGCTCATTTCGAACTACAATATCAATAGATGCAACAAACCGAAATCAATTTTACTTTCTTGTATGGCGATAGGCTTATAAATCTGAACAACACCTTGTGATTTTAATTTTGAACAGACCCTTATTTCTTAAAATCATATGCCTTTATAGCTAGCATTTTGAGTCTTATTTACTGATGTGCTATTTCTAGAAATCCATTCCGTCCTGGTGATGACATGTGTTGATACACCACACACTTTTTAAGTTTCAAGTGGTTGTTTTGATCTTAAAATAACGACACGTTTAGTTTTTGTTGGTCCAAATGGGTGCGACGGCGCACATCTCATTCATGCTTTTTTTTAGAGCTAAACCAACGCATGTGCTGTTTGGGACCCATTAATACATTTTCATAAATATATTTATACATATATGTATGTATGTAAATTCAGACATGTAGTGTAGTACCCTGTTTTATATGGCTATAATCGATTTCCAAACACAGCGGAGACGTAGCAAAAATGAAACACAAACGATCTGCCAATTCCAAGGTAGGGAGACAATATATTTTGGTGACTCCGTGAGTCGATTTACCCTGCATGAGATCACTTCGACCAACGTCTTATATTAATAGGCTCCAGTGCATAGTATGGTAGTGAGTAGTAAAAATGTTTGTTAACTGGACAAGCATAAGACATCTTGGCTCACTCCCGATCAAACCTGATGCGAATTTACAGGGTAATATGGAGAGATAGTCCTGTGTAAAGGGTCAAAAGCACTTTTTCGAAGGGAGTTTGAGTTGTCGGAATCAAGAAAGAAAAAAACCTTTCCAAACACGAATTTGACACCTTCCTTTTAAAACATTAGTAAAAACAAAATCTGGTTGGTAATAGTGTCTATAACATACACACACTCGGCAGCACAAATCTACGTACACCCAAAAATACTTCAAATTAAACTTCTAACGCAATTTTTTTTATCTATTTATAAGTATTTTTAATTTTTTTAGAACATAACTATATTTTATTCTCTTTAATATTAATTTTTTTTCAGAATTGTTTAACAATTCGATATATTTTATATTTGCTTTTAAATTTAACGCTACAAAAACATGTACACGCAAATGTCAGTGTATAGTTCTTTAAAGTTGGGTGGCATGGAAGATTGTGCGATTATAGTCAGACTTCTTAGCGCCGATTTTACCGGCAGTATCTTGCCAAAGGCTTGCTGTTATTAAGCCTATTGGACATAATCTATTTTTAGACGAGAGTAAGTTCTGCATCTTTCGAATCCAAAAACAAGATTTAGTATGAAAGAAAAAAACAAAACAAGAATGCTCGACTATATAATATTCGGTGGCCAAAGATATATTATATATTTATTTAGCTCGTGCTGCACACTCGCCAATTTTAAGTTAATTTTACTATATAAATTTATAAGTTATATATATATTTTATTTGTGAGGAAGAACAGCAAGCAAACGTACGCTATAGAGACGCCTCTCAAATTTTTGAATTTGAAATGTGATAACTTTCATGTTAATTATCCGATCTGTACCAAATTTTCACACAACGGTCAGTCAAACATATTCTTACTTTGTACCAATTCAGTCATATAGCTTGACTGGGTGTAGGAGCAGAGGTATGTTCAAAATGGTTTTCATCGATTTGCGGAGACGGGGGGGGGGGGGCGTTGCAAAAATCCAAAATAAACTTGATCTGCCTGCAACTAATACAATCATTTTTCAAAAAAATTAAGTCTAGTTCTTATAGTCTCCGAGATCTGTGTGTTCATACGGACGTACAGACGGACAGACAGACACGCTTCAATCGACTCGGCTATTGATCCTGAGTCAGAATATGTATACTTTATGGGGTCGGCCACGCCTCCTTATGGGTGTTATATACATTCGCTGCTGTAACAAACTCAATATACTCTTGGTACCCAATGGGCACCGAGTATAAAAAATGTAGTCGGCACTCTTAAACACGGTTGAAGTGGTATAATAACATGCAAAATTTGTGCATACAGTTTATTTTTGGAGGACGCAGATTTGTCTGCCGAGTGTATGTATGTACATATGTATATTCTGAATTCAAAACCAATCGGTTCAGTAGTTTTTGTATAAACATCATGATCAAAAACGTAATTTTAAGAAAAATACGTTTAAATGTTTCATAATAAATGCGTGCTCTAACTTCGTGAACGATGGGCTATAATTTCCATAATGCTCAGCATATATCTTTCGACACGTGTAAAAACAAATTCATTTTCATAACCGTCACTCAGAGAGTATTATAAGCAAAGCTGAAATACATTCAACCGGCACGATAGTGATCTTATCGATATCATTGGCCGCACCAAGCGTGATGTAAAAGTAGACTTCGAGGCTATTTAAAACGAATCGGGTAAAGCTCGATTAGCAGTCAATATAAGAATAAGAAAGTTTAAGTGTAAATTAGATGTGAAGAACTATCGAGAGTGGGCACCATCGATATTCCACAATAGTCAATTTTGAGCCATCGATAGTCGTTGATAATATTGCCCGACATACAGTTTTTTTTATATCGGACAAGAGGGTCAAAGATAATAGTGGGGCGTGCCAAAATAAAATCGAAATTAAATAATGCCCATCTAAATATTAGTAATTTTAAAAACTAATAAATTATAAGATGCATATATCCAATTAAATGTTTACACATATAAGATATGTCATACATTATTTTACATTATTTGTATATAAAAAAAAAAATAATTAAATTGTACGATATATGTACATTGTACCCTTTGTGTACAGGGTATAAGAACTTAAGGAAGCTGAAAACCTCAATAATCATATTTTGTGCGAGCTGACAATGCCTGCATATACCAACACATATGTAACTCCATGTATCTAAACAGGCACCCATACATACATACATAAAAATATGTATTGCGCAACCGACACAGAACTTGCTTACGCAGCCGTTGTCAAATCAGCAATGAAAATGTTTCTAAGCTTTTCTAAGCTACGCTTAGTGCGTGCAAATTACACAAAAATGGACTATGAATACATTTGTATTGCATATATTTAGATTTAGGGTATTTTTTATTCATAATATTAAAAAAAAAAATATTTCTAATTATGGAAATATAAACTTAAAACTGAAATAAGGCAATTTTACCACTACCAGAAAGAAGTCAATTTCGGCGCTCGACAAATAATCGCACAGCACCCAATCAGTCAAAAAATTTAAAAAATTGTGTTTGGATGTCATCCCCTTGTTTGCAAAACACCTATTAGTTACTTTGTCACTGATTTTACCAATTTTGGCCCAGATGCCCACTAAACCTATTTTGAGTTGATCGAGGGTTTTATATGCGTTTATATTATTGTTTTTAACTCATATTTTTATAATTAGAGATAAGTTTTTTTTTTAATATGAATAGAAAAAAAGAAAATATAGATATACTATATGCAAAACAAATATTTTCATAGTCACTTTTTGTGTCATTTTCACGAAATTAAACATTGAACAAGTGCGATTTTGCGACGGAGCCACTATAATTGTGCTTAAGAATCTGCGAACACTCTACACATACTAAACCGACTAAAAACCTTTCCGAACTGGAAAACGAAAAAAAACCCACCAATTGACAAATTTAGAATTGTTTTTTTATTGGGAAAATCGTGAATTATTTATTCTGAATTAACATTATAAAGTAAGCCATTAGCTTAGCAATCTAGAAAATTAGCTGCCATTAAAAGTTCTAAGGCAATTTCAGGTGCAATCGGAAATTCTGGAATTTCGGTTGAACTATTAGTATATCGAACTTTGTATGTAAAATACATGCACACCTTTTGCAAAACATGGGATCTGAAAATAAAAGATTAAATATAAAATTAATTTAAAAGAAAATAAGGTTATATTTAAAAATTTCGTTCCATTGAAAACGTAAGCTAAAATTTGTTAAACTAGACTAGTAAGTATACACAATATTTAGGAAAATTAAAAAACTAAAAAATCTAAAATAAACTTGATCTGCTTGAAAATTAAGTATCTAGCTCCTTGTAATCTCAGAGATCTACGTTTTCATACAAAGGCGGACATGGTACAATTGACTTCACTGTTGATTCTAAGTAAGAATATACACAAATTGGCGTACACAAAAAAAAAAACCAAAAATCGAACTTAAAATATTTATACCTACTTTTAACTAATTTTTTTTTAAACATAAGTACATTTTATTCTCTTTAATATTATATTTTTACATAATTACTTAACAATTCAATATATTTTATATTTAATTTTAAGTTTAACTCTACAAAAATTTAACCTACATATAAGGGATATCATACCCCGAAAGCACACAATTACTTAAAAGAATGCTCCTAGAGGATTGAGTGGAGGATTGGGGCTAAAAATAAGACTCCAGAAACTATAAAACTTGTAAAATCGATGCCAAACGCCTTTAAGAAGTTTTGCATAGAGAGGGGTAGCTTACATGTTATTGAAAAGGGTATAATATCCATTATATGTAGCTTAAAGTAAGGTGTACACATACTTTTGCGAGTACATATTTTTGTAGAGTTAAAGTAAAATATAAAATATATCGAATTGTTAAACAATTCTGAAAAAATATAATAAAGTGAATAAAATGTAGTTATGTATGTTAAAAAAAATAGTTAAAAATACGTATAAATAATTTAAAAATTTGCGTTTGAAATTTGATTTAAATTTTTTTTTTTTCGATGTACGCAGATTTGTGCTTTTGAGTGTACATGTTAATAATAATATTAATAATGTTAATAATCTAACTTACGGAATTTCTCGAAAATGAACTTCATTAGCTTCGTTTTCCGCGAATTGTCCTGGTCCAGATAACATTGCCTTTATTGTCCCAGAAGTAAGAGCGTGCTCCCGTTTTACAATAAATTCATGGCCGTCAGATGAAATCAGCTTTACGTACATTGCGTCTGGACCCTCGCAGCCGCCGTACATCTTATCACTGCGTTGCTCGTCCATTTCTACAGCTGACGAATATATTTTATAAATTTCGTTTGGAATATAGCCCACAATATTTTTCAATCAGTCGTTGACACACTTAAATTTATACATATATAGTATTTACATACATTATGAATGTAGTGTTGAGTAACGAGAATATTTTTTTTAAGCTACTTAAGTGAAACGGGTTAAAAACGTTAATTAATATTTTGATATTTTATTATTAAATTTTAAATTTGAACGAACACATTCTTTATTCATTTATGAATTGTGTAACTTCAAATAATACAAATATACTGTCCTAAAAATTTCTGTGCAACACTGGAGTTCGTTGCATTTATTGTTACTCCTTTACATACACATGTACATATGTATGTATCTATAAATGTATGTATCGTGTGCAGCTAATGCGTTCAATAATGTTTTTCTTTGTTTGTTTTATAAACATATGTCGTTAATGCTTTCAATAGTACCATTTAGGATTATGTTATTATTTAATATTTATTAAATAATATATTTTAAATGTAGATTGTGCATAGAGCATGGAATAGTCAGAAAATGGAAAGAAAAAATTATTTGTAAATCAGTATGTTTTTTAGGCTTATCGATAGCTATCGATTATGTTATTTATGTTTCTCGTTCAAAAAACATAATTATATTGTAAAAGCGTATTGGACGAAAAATTGAAGCAATAGAGGAAAGCGTCTTCACAAAGTAGTTTGTAATTTTTTATAAAAAAAATTAGGAAATAAATTGCATTCGTCCGCTCATAAGGGGAATTGCAAACTCATGTCCAAAATTAATATACCCGGCAAGGGTATACAAGTTAGTCGGAGATCTTGGGAGCTTAGTTAAAAGTTTAAGCAAACTGTAAAAAAAGGCGCACATTAATGGTCCAAAAAAAATGAATAAGCTAAATCGTTCATATCAAAATAACTACAACACAAACTGGCTTTTATTGATTCTTGAAACAATTCGACCCAATATACATATATACCATAGAGAGTAATTGAGATAGCTGGTTTGTTTTGTAACAGATGACCGATGGACATCTGAATTAGGAACCTCTTTTTGGATCCATCACTGCGCTTTGTGGTCGCTACAATCTCCTCGACGAAATTTATATACTGGCTAAAAGGGTATAAAATTTAGGAAGCGGACCTGTAGAAACGTAATTAGGAAAACTAGTAACAACATAACAATAATAAAAGGCTAATTACATTTCTGGAGAAATAATTGCAAATTTATTTACGGTTACGTTAAAAGATCAAATAATTTAAGCTTCACTTTTGCTCCATTTTTACTTGATGCAACTTTAAAAAATTTAGTTCTCATCAACTTCAGCCTCTTGTTCTTCTTCAAATTCAGCATCTTCATCAGCAGTTGCTTCTTGATACTGTTGGTATTCTGAGACCAAGTCGTTCATGTTACTCTCTGCCTCAGTGAACTCCATCTCGTCCATACCTTCCCCAGTATACCAATGCAAGAAAGCCTTACGACGGAACATAGCAGTGAATTGTTCAGAGATGCGTTTGAAGAGTTCCTGGATAGCAGTCGAATTACCAATAAATGTAGCAGACATTTTCAGACCTCTGGGTGGGATGTCGCACACGGCCGTTTTAACATTGTTGGGAATCCATTCAACAAAGTAAGAGCTGTTCTTATTTTGTATATTCAGCATCTGTTCGTCAACTTCTTTCATGGACATGCGGCCACGAAATATGGCAGCAACGGTAAGATAACGGCCGTGACGAGGGTCACAAGCCGCCATCATATTCTTAGCATCAAACATTTGTTGTGTAAGTTCTGGCACCGTCAATGCTCTGTACTGTTGTGACCCTCTGGATGTAAGCGGAGCAAAGCCAGGCATAAAGAAATGCAGACGTGGAAATGGAACCATATTAACAGCAAGTTTGCGGAGATCAGCATTCAATTGGCCAGGGAAGCGGAGGCAAGTTGTGACGCCAGACATTGTCAACGAAACTAGATGATTCAAGTCACCATACGTAGGGGTTGTCAGTTTAAGAGTACGGAAACAGATGTCATAAAGAGCTTCGTTATCGATGCAATATGTCTCATCTGTGTTCTCCACAAGCTGATGCACTGAGAGGGTTGCGTTGTATGGTTCGACAACGGTGTCAGACACCTTTGGCGATGGGACAACTGAATATGTGTTCATGATTCTGTCGGGGTACTCCTCTCTTATCTTAGAAATCAGTAGGGTTCCCATGCCAGAGCCAGTACCACCACCAAGTGAGTGTGTAAGCTGGAAGCCTTGAAGGCAATCGCATGATTCTGCTTCTTTACGCACAACATCAAGCACAGAGTCGACAAGTTCAGCACCTTCTGTGTAATGACCCTTAGCCCAGTTATTTCCAGCACCCGACTGACCAAACACAAAGTTATCGGGTCTGAAGATTTGACCAAATGGGCCCGATCGAACAGAATCCATCGTACCAGGTTCCAGATCTACAAGAACTGCACGAGGGACATATTTTCCACCGGACGCCTCATTATAGTAGACATTGATACGTTCCAACTGCAAGTCACTGTCACCATGATAAGCTCCTGTTGCATCAATACCATGTTCGTCAGAAATAATTTCCCAGAACTAAAAAGAAATATTAAATATTATTTCTAGCCGAAATTTATATAAGACGTGTAAGTTGATACTAAACTTAAATCCTGTAAGTTTCAGTCGGATACCTTAACATTAATATTTGTGAATCGATTGAATTGGGAGAAAATGTCAGCTCGGCACAATTTAACCATGAATCGCTTCACACCGAAAGCACGCATGGTCGAATGGTTGAACAACCAAATTTTATTGACTATTTCGATTTCACAGATCGGGTGCCTCTTGATTTCTTTTAGTGGGATTATTCAAACAGCAATATTTGAGCAAGCAAGCATTCAACAATTGCCGAGCTCAAGGTAAATGTCCGTGCCACTCATATTGGAACATCGGTTGTTAATTTGTACATACATAAAAAATTACGTACCCTGTATGACTATACGCTTCAAAGCCATTTAAACATTCGCAAAAAATAATTAAAATAGCTCGAAAAAATCTGTTTAGTTGCAGTGTTTATGTGGGTATATCTTTATGTCAACTTTCAACCTTAATTGTCGTTGCTTCCAAAATATGTAGGCTGAATCAAACTCTGCCATCGTACAACGTCTGCCCACGCAAATCGAAGCAAACACCATATAAATACATGCGTAAACAAAGACGCTTACATCATCGCTAAGCCATCAACCCACACAAACGACAAAAAACTGAGTGTTGAACGAGGCCGAACTGTAGTGCAACAATTCAACATATGGCGTTTAGATGTTATTCTATAGAGTGATTACATCACTTCAAAATACAACTGTGGTTGTTTATTTATTATAATTACATACATTAACCAATTACGAAATTCTGTTACATTTTTAAAATATATTAAAATTATATGTGTATTTCTACGCCCAAAATGAATTTGACGTGCCATTCACTAAGAACAAATAGATTCATAATCATAATTCATGTGCCCGTATATACATATGTGTAAAATATGTATATGCTATACTATGTGTATATATTCTGTGTACATACATATATTAAAAAAGGAGATATTGCAGCTGCTACCTAAGGGGTTGTTTTAATTTGTAACGAAGGACAACAAGGGCTCTATCGATTTGCCGAAATGAACACGATGACGCGGCTAAATCGCAATAAAACGGCGACCGGCAAGCGTTCAAACGCATGAGCATGAAAACTGGCAACATCGCCTTTGGGTGTGTCATGTATATATACTTTCATGTATATTTGTATTTATGCATATTTTTAAGTAAATATGTTCGTATATATATAACTCTGTACTATACATGGATAAGTAGCTTGTTGAAATGAGAATAAGACATATATATATATATATATATATACGTACATATGCTTACATGGATTCAATGATTTGAAGGATTAATGTATGCAGCATTTAACAAACTTATCTATTAGACATTAGACATAAAGAATGTAAAATCTACAAAATCGATAATTCATTAACAAAACTAAAATACACAAGCATACGTAGAATTCTTAAACTTTTATTTTATTAATCAATATTTTATTTAATAAATTTAAAAATATAAAACGTACCGTTTTTTAACAGAATATTTACATAAATTCCTTTTAGTATTTATCTACGTACATACAAACAAATGTACCTACATGTGCATGTATTTTGCGGTAATGGGAATCGGTCGACAACCGGTTCCGCCATTTTAAGCATATGACGTCATATTTTCTCTAACAATCTCTTAATTCCTTATATGTTCTACGGTAGTATACTGTCGACACCAAAAAAAAAGACCAAATACCTAATTATATATATATATATATATATATATATATATATATTTATGTATATTGTATGTAAACCATAGCTTTCTCAATTTTGAAAAGTAAGCCAACATTGAAGCAAGTATGAGTCATGCATATGTAACAATCTACGCCAATAAAATGCACGTAAATGTTGTATGATAAATGGCCATAACTTTTATATTTTAAATTTTTGTATATTCATAAATGCGAATTCATATGTACAAATATATCATCTACATAACTACTATTCATATATAAATATGTATGTACATATTTATACGTTAAAGCCGGTGACCTCAAATAAATTGTGCCACATGGCAGTCATAAAGATGACGCCATCTTGACTGTTAACTGTACTTAACTCCCATTTTCAAATCAATTAAATTAATTTTATTGCTTTCAATACATACCTTGGCTCCAATTTGGTTGCCGCACTGACCAGCTTGAATGTGTACAATTTCCCTCATTTTGTTATTTTTTTAATTATATTTTATACTTTTAGCTTAAAAATATATCTTGCTTGCATTCACAAACCACTTCTGCCCGCTTCACACGACGAATACTGTCTGAATTCTTTACCCAATTCGCCGGAATAATATAACATACCTAACCAGTGTGACCAAATTACAAATCGAAAAAATGGTTAAAGTCCACTGTTATACGAATGAAGGTAAGCACTATAAAACCACTAATGCTTTCGTCACTCAACCCAAAGAGATAGCTATTAAATCAATATGGTGTAAAAATGCAAGTCGTCAGATAGGACGTATTCATTAGTTTTTTAATTTTGTAGAAGATTGTATAGAAAATTGCATTTGTAAATATGTTAGTCTGGAGTCAGGAATGAGCTCTGCTAATTAGGGTACTAATCTCTCTATAAGATTTTCCATCTAAAAATAGTTAAAAAATGGTTTTTCCCTCCTCAACAGAAATTTCTGTACCTTTGTTCTCCATGCTGCAAATCTTTATAATCTCTATAATAAGCTGCAAAAATTAAGATCTACTGTAAAAACCCGTTGCGTAATTAACATCGGCGCCAAGAAATCTGACTATAATCGCACAATCTTCCATTCCACCATTAAAGAACTGTACGCAGACTTTTGCGGGTACATGTTTTTGTAGCGTTAAATTTAAAAGCAAATATAAAATATATCAAATTGTTAAACAATTCTGAAAAAATTTAATATTAAAGAGAATAAAATGTAAAAACCTCCGTAACCTCCGAAACCGTTTTGGAAAAACTATCCTCTTGGATTAGAGCTTTTCTTCATTGACTATCATTCGGGAATTACGCCGAATAGCCTTAATAACAGTTCGCGCTCCGTTAAAAACGGCGGGCGGATGGAGGAGTAAGCTGCACCAATTGGGGTACCAATCTCTCTATAAGATTTCTGCGCCTTGTTCTTCATCTTTATAATGTGATGCAAAAATGAAGATCAATTGTAAAAACCCGATGTAATTAGCATTGGCGCCTAGAAGTCTGACTATAATCCCAAAATTTCCTTTCCACCCCAGGTAAAAGAACTGTATACAGACTTTGATCTTAATTTCTCAATCACATTATAAAGATTTTAACTATGCAGAACAAAGGCACAGAAACTTCTATTGTGGAGCGAAAAATCATTTTAAAACTATATTTAGATGGAAAATCTTATAGAGGGATTGGTGCGCTTATTAATGGAGCTCACTCCTCCATTCTAAAAATAATAAATCACTATAATTTTACCTGCAGAATCTTACCAAAGGCTTGATCTGCACGCCCGCCATTACGAACGGAGCTCGAACAAAGCTCTGTTATTAAGTCTATTTGGCGTAATCCCAGGATGACAGTCCATAAAGCAAGAAGATACACAAGAAAGATCGGGAAGCACAGAATAATGCTCATGGAGTTAATAGTGGAGGATTGGAGAATATTACGACTGCAGAAACAATGAAACTTGTAAACTCGATTTCAAAAGTCATTGTGGAATCTTTGCATAGAGGGAGGTACCCCATAAGTTATTGAAAAGAGTATAATATCCATTATATGTAGGTTTAAGTAAGGTGTACGTATACTTTTGCCTGTACATATTTTTGTAGTTAAACTTAAAATTAAATATTAATTATATTGGAATACTAAGACTACAAACATTCCCAAGAAGATGGAAGGTTGCTCAAATAATAGCATTTCCAAAACCAAAGAAAATCGCAAGTTTTCCAAGCTCTTATCGGCCAATCAGCCTTCTACCCATACTCTCAAAAATCTTCGAAAAATTACTGGCTAGCAGTCTAGAACTATTCTAAGACTACACAGGACCATCCCCTCTCATCAATTTGCATTCCGAAAAAATCACTCGACCATTCAGCAAGTTCACAGAGTAGTCAACAAAATAGCTGATGACTTTGACAAAAAGAAATACTGCATGGCTGTCTACCTAGACGTCGCAAAAGCATTTGATAGAGGATGGCATGAAGGGCTAATCAACAAGTTGACCAACATTTTTCCATTAAACTTAGTTAATATTCTAAAAAGCTACCTGACGAACAGACACTTTTTTTTAAATTTTACGACAATTGCTCTGACCTTAATCCAGTAACAGCGGGAGTACCACTAGGAAGCGTACTCGGGCCTATACTGTACCTGATTTACACATCAGACATACCAACACCAACGGCGCCAGGAACCATGATAGCCTCATTTGCAGGTTACACCATCCTTATGGCATCCCACAAAAACGAAAAGCAAGCTACGAGTATACTACAAAATATTCTATCGAATACGATGACGTGGTTTGAGAAATGGGGTATTGAAATAAACTAAGGTAAGACAAAACAAGTAATTTATACAAAGAGAAAATCAAAAACATACACAATAACAATCAAAGGCGCATCCATAAAATACCTTGGTATTACAATTGACTCGAAGCTCACATGGAAGCAACACATCCTAAACAAACGATACGATGTAAAAAGTAAATACAGACAACTATATTGGTTGATAGGAAAACAATCAAATTTAAGCCTGAGTAACAAAGTAATGATTTATAAAGCAATAATAATACCAATTTGGACATATGCAATAGAAATATGGGGCACAGATAGCAAAACAAATATTCAACTTATTCAAAGAACACAATCAAAGATACTTAGAACAATTTCACAAGCAGACAGGTACACTAGAAATGACGCTATTCACAGCGATCTAAAAATAGAAACAATTATAGAAAACATGAAGATGAAAAGTATTAAACACACTTAAAGGTTACTCACACACCAAAGTGAAACTATAAGACAAATACCAAGACTGGAACTTCAACCGAAAAGATTGAAATCAAGAACACCCACAGAAATATGACAAATTTAAATCGATAAAAAGATAAGAATTAAATAATACCAATGTATTCTTGCACTGGCAAGTAACATTAAATCCTAAACCTCAATACTAAAAAATACTTATTGTTGTTGATATTTATAAATGGGAAATAAAAAAAATATATATTGAATTGTTTAACAATTCTGTTAAAATATAATATTAAAGAGAATAAAATGTAGTTATGTTTAAAAAAAATAGTTAAAACAAGGTATAAATAACTAAAAAAAATTTGCTTTTGAAGTTCGATTTTAAGTTTTTTTTTGGTTGTACGCCGAGTGTACGAGTAATAGATTTAAAACGATTTGTAGGAGAGATAGAATGGATCTCATACCCTCCTGTGGATTTTCCAGGTTCTTTCTATGGTATACTACTTATACGACCATGTATCAATATGAAATATCTGTTAAATTTGATATTAGTATAATCGTTCTTCACCGGTGTGCTCAGAACAGAAGTTTTCTTTCTTTTACATTTTTTACGTGTAAAACCGCAACAACAACAATATATAATATAATATATAATAATACACAAAAGCTTAACACCACTATAATTGTGGAATTTATTTATTTATTAAAAGAATATTTGTATACTCATTTATTCATAAAATAGTAACCGATATTGACCATTTGGACAAAGGAACTAACTAGTCAATAGACTTCATTTTGCATAAATGGTTAATTGGTAGCATTTTTACTTCGTCGTTTATCGTACAAACAAGAACGTCGCCCTCTTGTTTTGACAATACTTTGCCAACAGATTCCCTTTCTTCGCCATAGATAACTTTAAACTCATCTCCACTATTGGGAGGGACAGGAGCTAGATGCTCACTCACAATCGACACACTACGATCCTCTTGACGCAGAAATACAGAACAAACACCATTTGACACAGTGCGAATAATGCCCGTCTGTCCAACGAGGTCTGTATCATCGTGTGTATGAATTCGTACCTCGATATCTGTAGTACACCAATCGCCCATCGATGATTCAAGACTAGCTCCAGGTGTTTGTGGATTGTATGGTGATTGTGGAACTCCACCGGGAGTATTGGGAGAGTAAGTTGAAGGCGAAGGTGTATTCATATAACCAACAGGATATGGAGAAGGAGCAGGACTAGGGCTTGGATTAAATGGACTATAGCTTCGGTCAGATCCGTAGAGAGTGCCAGGTGTTTGGGGAGCAAATTGTGACGACATCTGGTAGCCCGGGGTGCCTTAGAAATTAAAACAATTAATAAATTAAATATGTAATTAAAATAAAAATTTTTACTTGGATTATATCCTGGACTGGGACTTGGTTCCTCAAGCGAATAATCAAAATCTGTATTCCGTGCAGGAGTTGTGTTTGCAGTTGGATCCCAAGCGCCATGACGGGGTGTCATACTACCGTCATGTGATGGCGTCATAGTACCATAAGGAGTACGGGTATCTGTATCCCAATTGGGTGTCTGACTTCCAACCAATGGTGTTTTTGATCCAGCAGCAGTATAACTGGGAGTTTGGGCTCCGTAACCTGGAGTTCTTGCAGGTGTACGACCGTAGGTAGACACACTGCCTTCTTTACCGGGTTCACCAACAATAACTATGTGATTACGATCCACCGAAATTGTTTGGCATGATGTATGCAGTTCGACACGAGCTGTGCTTTCAGTCGCATCCTTAACAATGCCAACAGCACCTGTATTAAAGGTACAAATGGCGATATTTAAAATATAATTACTGGATTAACATCACGTTAAGTTATACCTTTGTAAGGACCACCACAGATCTTAATTGTTTTACCCAAAAGTTCTCGGTCACGTGTAACTCGGAAACCACCACGACCGCCACGCGCACCACCACGTGCTCCACGGCCGCCAGATGTATGTATGGGAGATTGAATTCGTGGAGACATAAAGCCTAAACCACCAAGTGTACTAGCATTGGTTATATTTGTTTTACTACCACCTGCAAGTTGCAAATGACGTGTTTTACAAACAAAAATGCCACCGTTCTCAGTGTACATGCGGCAATGCAGAAATGCCAAACTTCGATATAAATGTTTTATTTCACCAGAACGACCCTGAAAATTAAATAACAAGTTAATATATAAAGAATAAGTTTAAACCCGTTGAAATTTCCATTCTCTACCAGCTATACGATATGATATGATATATGATGACAAGAACACTTTCGTCATTATTAAATTCAAAACTCTCAAATTTTAAAAGTATAGTTGGATTCCCAAAGGCGATTAAAAACAAGGTACGAACCAAATTTCAGTCTTAAAATTTCAATGATATGATATATAGATGTATATAATAACTAGTAACAAAATATTTACTGCGTGAGGGCCCTCCATAACTTTGACTATATCGCGACGACGAATCTGATTTTGATCGGCGTCTAAAGCAACAGTATTCTGATTTTCACGACGTTTATGCAAAGCTGTAGGCTTGCATTCAATACATTTGCCATTCATGCCCAATACATGAAAATTTTCCCGTTCTAAGCGCACTATTACGCCAACATTCTGTGAACTATGCAAGAAAGTAAGTAACACAACTAATATTTTATTGATTAATACTTACTCAAGCTGGACCAAATCACCCCATTGAAATTGACCGAGACAATCAACACCAGTAGCAACATCAGAGCACAGTTGCAAATCACGAGGCAGAACTTCAAGTTCATGATTAGTCAAGTCCGAAACGAGTACAACTCGTGCCGGCTCTACTCGAATAATAAGACCAGTTTCACCTTCATATCGGCCGGCCAAAACTCTTGCATGATCGCCAGTTTTAAAGTATTTACGCAATTCACTTGCTTTAAAAATTAAAGGATCCTTAAAAAGTATATATATATTATATATTACGTACATTCTTTTAACTCATATTTAAGGATATATTACCTTTAAGTCTTGGTGTTTGGGCATAACAGTTATCATCGTGCCATCAATTGCTACAATTTTTGCCTGTAAATTTTCCAAGTCTCCGACGCAAACTTCTACGTTATCACCCATTGAGAATGAATGGGCGGCAATAGGATCATCTTTGACAGTTGCCATAATTTCCAAATTAACTTCTGTGTGAATATCCAAGACCATTATACATTATACACATTAGCAAGCAAACAAAGTAACTGACCCTCTGGTGCTTCTTCAAATCGCTCAAGTTCAGCCAATGACGGCTTTACACCTTCGGACAATATTGCAGACATGGTAAAATTTTTATAAAGAAATCCTTTTCGCGAATAGCGATTTCCTTCGAAAAGTAAAAAGTCGCCATCTGAGTGAACTTCACCGCCGATTGCTCTTAATTAGAAATGTACTTTTAATTCTTTAATTATTTAAATTTAAGTTCTCTACAACATACCTCACTGCCTCAGGATCAAATGGCTTTGCTGGAGGTCTACGTTTTTTTTTACGTTTTCCGTCATCGCTTTCCTTTAAAAAACATCTTTCTAAGTCTCTATGAGGTTTCATTTGTTATACAATTTATCATACCGTTGCTGTAGTTCTCAGAGCTCCGCGCATTCGTGTATAGTCGATACGTGGAAGCAACTTCAAATGTACTTGATTTTGTGCCAAATCAACGTAATCAACTTGAGCTATGTCATCCTTGTACAAGCCGCGCTTCAAACGGACCCATTGCTTCACTTTCAGGCCTACTTGTTCTTTGACCACTTTAAGAACGTCTGTCATTTCCTTAATAGGGACCATTTCCTGTTTCCATTTCCCCATTCTTAGGTTGCCAACGTTATCAATTGCTGTTTTTACATGAGTTTGTTTGTACGCTTCCAAGTAGATATAACCCTTGACTCCTTCGGGGGCAATAATTGATTTAATTTGTATTGGGTCATCTGTATTTAAGTAAGTTAAAAACTTTCTCATCAACAGCAATGCTGTGGCTTTCTCTTCTCCAATGCGACATTTTACCATCCATAAATTTGGATCTCTATATTTATCAATTTTAAATATTTATGGTAAAGTGAAGGAATAAAGATACTACAAAATATAAAAAATTATAAGGTTACTTGATTCCTGGTAAAAGAGTTTGTTGAGTAATTTCGTCGGACATTTCCTCGCCTCCATCACCAAAGTGGCGTTTAGCTATTGATTCGTCTGCATATTTCTTTCTTAGATACTCTTCAATTTCATCTTCTTTTTGTGTACTAGAAAGTATATTATAGTAATTAAAACTAATTTCAAAATCTTTTGTATTTACATACTCCCATAAATTTGTTCCTCGTCGTCTTATTTCAATATCTCTGGCGGTTGGACCAAGTTCGTCGATCTCATTCCCAACAATGCCAATCTCATTAGCACCTTCCTCCCACTCATCATCTTCATCAACCTGTTAAAACATATTCACATATTGTTCTCTTAAGTGTGCATCTGTTTTTCAGAATGTTTACACATAATGCAATATAAATCTCAAACACAATTTTCGTTTGCTTTTTTACCAGTATTCTTGAATATAAATTTTGGAGAAATCAAAGTCTGTCACAACGAAAATTAGCCCCTCAGTTTTGAAACTATCTCAATAAAACTTGATATTTCTTAATATCAAAAGCTTTAAATAAGTCGAAATGAGACGATTCAGCTGCCAATCAGTCGAATATTTATTTGTTGTATGATAAACTTTTTGCTTAAAATAAGGAAACGAAAAAAAGCAAGCATAGTATGCAGATGAAAGAGTGTTACACAAACCGCCAAAAATTCACCCATAGTAATCTTATGAAGGAACTAAAAGACACATCTCCTATTGACTTAAAGAATATCAATAGCCGAGTCGATTGGAGCATGTCCGTCTGTCCGTCTGTACGTCCGTATGAACATAAGAGCTAGAGACTATATTTTTTTTGCAAAGTGCTTGTAGTATTTGCAGGCAGATCAAGTTTATTTTGGATTTTTGTCACGCCCCCACCACCTCTACAAATCGATGAAAACCATTTTGAACACACCATTGAACACAACAACATGGAAGTTATACACATTTCAAATTCCAAAAGTTGAGAGGCGCCTCTATAGCGTACGCTTGGCTACTGGTCTCACCCCATACACGACGGCAACATTAACTTAGTGTTTTTTTTCTTTTTCACACTTGTAAAGAGTTGGGCACCGAGTATTAAATGGTCGAGCATACTCGACTATAGCTTTCTTACTTGTTATAAATTGTATATTCAAACTAACCTGCAGTTTTATGAAAATAAACAATTATTTTTTATGCTCCTGATCATATGACAATTGTAGTTCACTAAAATAGCAACTATTTGGTTTATATACACAATCGTCTCCATCGCCAGGCTTTTCGTTCCTTTTAATTTTTCTGAGCTCACGTCTGTATGATGAACGCAGCGAATTAATTAATTTTTTTTTAACTGACTTAATGGTCACCTCTTTTAATTTATTTTAAGAGAATTTCCCACGATTTATTGCGAAACATTTTTATTTTCTTATGCGTCGCTTTGCCTCAGCGCAGGCAACAAATGAATTATTATAGGTAGGTACACACGATGCAAACAATTTGCAGCAAGTTGATTGCTGCAATCAAATTTGCACGTATAAATACTAGTGAAACCATTTTGCTTCAAACAAATAACTTGCAAAATTTTTTGCAGCAATATTTTTTGCTTGTCGTCTGTATACATTATATTACAGTTATCTTAGTTGCCTCAGTTGATTGCTTGTTTGCATGTGCTGTTTGCTTTCAGTCGCAATATTGCAGCAAGCAAAGCAAAATTGGGATCGCGAGCAGGCGATTGAATTAATTGAATTGTACAAGAATCATTCTGTTTTATGGGATGTCTCTTCAGAAGACTATAAAAATAAGTATGGAAAGCTAAATTCTAATCGCGAATTGCTGAAAAATTAGACAAAAGTGATGATGAAATAAAGAGAAAAATCCTTTTTTTTTACAGACTCTTAATCATCTCACTTTTTTACGTTTAATTAAAGTTGCTAATATAGCAATAGCAGCAACTCTCAATTTTTGTACCGACATAATATAAACACGTCGTTATTCCTTGACATTCACAAAACAACAGAACTTGCAATGAGTGTCATTTGCAATTACTGCAAACAAAAAATGAAAACACGTGGAGACATTAACGCAATGTATTGCACGAAATAGCTATGCAAAAGTTTGCGTGCAAAACAAAAATTGATTGAAGCAATAAATTTTCTTGCAATATATGCATAGGTGTAAACGTTTGTGCAAACTTTTGCTGTAAATTGTTTGCATCGTGTGTACCTAGCTTTACAATACAAAAAAGTGATGTTCGTGTTCGATTTTGCTATCCATTGACGAACACAACGAAAATAGAATCATTTCTACTTTTGTCAAAAAAAAAAAACATCGAACACAAAATGTGAACACCAACGAAAAAAATTTCGTCGAACGCAATTGTTCGTCGAACAAATTCGACAATGGATAGGGCCTATTATATGATATAACTATCATATTGAAATTGGTTAAAAGTTCTATTTGTCAAAAGTATTTAATTTACACTATTAAGGGTATTACATCTTCCTCCGAATATAATTTTGTTACTTGTTCTACCTAAGTCTGAAGTCTGAAGTGAAAGAAAAATATTTACCTCATCATCAACTTCAGCTTCGTCAATAATAAAGCCACCAAATCGTTCTTTTTTTTTCTTTTTCCTTGGATGCTCATCGTCATTGTCTTCTTCTTCATATTCTTCAGAATCAATATCTTCTCCATTTGCGTCTTCATCTTCAGAATCTTCTGTCTTTCGACGGTGTCCACGCCCTCCGTGAGGTTGTGGGGAGTCAGATCCCGATACAGAGTGAGCCGATTGTGAACGCGACGATCTAGACCTGGATCTGGAGACGGACCTTGATCTTGAGCGGAATCTGGATTTGGACCTTACACTTCCTTGTGACTTGTTCGATATTGACCCATCTTCGGAACCACTATCCGACAAATTACTAACTTCGGAGTCCGACATTACTTTTTCGTTGTAAACGTGTACAGATCAATGCGTGTGATAAGTTTCGAATATTTTTTTTAGAACAATTTAATTATCCGTATCTATCACTCGAGAAGTAAAATGAAAGCTATAAGGTGGTCTTAGCTATACATTTTCACAAACTAACATTTCTTATTTTTATCACATTTATTTCAGAGGGTTGCACCTTTATCGACGCTATGATGCAAAATCGATAAAATACGATGTTCATTAATGTATTTTCGGCTTATCGATAATTGACTTAATTTAATGTCTCTGAAACGCAGTTGGCAGTTTATCTTCTTTGCTGGCTGGTGCAATTAATATGCTAGGCATCTTTTATATACTGGAAAGGACGGAAATCCGACTAAATTTAAGAGCAATTTTCTTATTCCTCCTTACGGTGATATAGAAACCTGGAGCTTATCTATATGTCCTTCCATTCATCTAAAATAATTGTTATGCTAGAAAACTTAGTAAATTGAAATTGTGGCTAGTTTTCATAAAGGGTTTTCTATTAAAATAATGAAATCTATCTAAATAATGAAAAACTGCATAAGTTGATAAAACTCTAGAGTCAGAAACTTAAAAATGTTCAATTTTAAAATTAATATTGTTTTTAAGAATATTTTTAAATTTCTTATTCTAGAGTTTTATCAACTTATGCAGTTTTTCATTATTTAGATAGATTTCATTATTTTAATAGAAAACCCTTTATGAAAACTAGCCACAATTTCAATTTACTAAGTTTTCTAGCATAACAATTATTTTAGATGAATGGAAGGACATATAGATAAGCTCCAGGTTTCTATATCACCGTAAGGAGGAATAAGAAAATTGCTCTTAAATTTAGTCGGATTTCCGTCCTTTCCAGTATATAAAAGATGCCTAGCATATTAATTGCACCAGCCAGCAAAGAAGATAAACTGCCAACTGCGTTTCAGAGACATTAAATTAAGTCAATTATCGATAAGCCGAAAATACATTAATGAACATCGTATTTTATCGATTTTGCATCATAGCGTCGATAAAGGTGCAACCCTCTGAAATAAATGTGATAAAAATAAGAAATGTTAGTTTGTGAAAATGTATAGCTAAGACCACCTTATAGCTTTCATTTTACTTCTCGAGTGATAGATACGGATAATTAAATTGTTCTAAAAAAAATATTCGAAACTTATCACACGCATTGATCTGTACACGTTTACAACGAAAAAGTAATGTCGGACTCCGAAGTTAGTAATTTGTCGGATAGTGGTTCCGAAGATGGGTCAATATCGAACAAGTCACAAGGAAGTGTAAGGTCCAAATCCAGATTCCGCTCAAGATCAAGGTCCGTCTCCAGATCCAGGTCTAGATCGTCGCGTTCACAATCGGCTCACTCTGTATCGGGATCTGACTCCCCACAACCTCACGGAGGGCGTGGACACCGTCGAAAGACAGAAGATTCTGAAGATGAAGACGCAAATGGAGAAGATATTGATTCTGAAGAATATGAAGAAGAAGACAATGACGATGAGCATCCAAGGAAAAAGAAAAAAAAAGAACGATTTGGTGGCTTTATTATTGACGAAGCTGAAGTTGATGATGAGGTAAATATTTTTCTTTCACTTCAGACTTCAGACTTAGGTAGAACAAGTAACAAAATTATATTCGGAGGAAGATGTAATACCCTTAATAGTGTAAATTAAATACTTTTGACAAATAGAACTTTTAACCAATTTCAATATGATAGTTATATCATATAATAGGCCCTATCCATTGTCGAATTTGTTCGACGAACAATTGCGTTCGACGAAATTTTTTTCGTTGGTGTTCACATTTTGTGTTCGATGTTTTTTTTTTTTGACAAAAGTAGAAATGATTCTATTTTCGTTGTGTTCGTCAATGGATAGCAAAATCGAACACGAACATCACTTTTTTGTATTGTAAAGCTAGGTACACACGATGCAAACAATTTACAGCAAAAGTTTGCACAAACGT
>JBAMBR010004797.1:0-10473 GCA_037044475.1 Zaprionus obscuricornis | reverse complement strand
AGCTCAAGAAAAAGCAAAAAGAAAATGAAAAATGGAAAAGTTGCAACATTGAATGCCACAAAAATATAGTGCGCATAATTAGTTCTCATTGGATTTAAAAATTTTAACATATTTTAATCATTTTGTTGAAGATAGAGGTATGCAAAAGTTAACAATAATAATATTAAAATGTATCAAAGAAATTAGAGAAAACGAAGAAGAGAAAGAATATAAAATATAAAACATTTGAACATTTAATATTATTAAGTAGATTTTAAAGTATCAGGAAGAGAAAATGAGCAATTTTCATTTCTTACTTTCGAACTCTTATAGAAATTTATATATATAATATTTATGAGCAACAATATGTGACCTGAGATAAAGCTAATATACTCTCTCTCTCTCCCTCTTATTCTATTTTTGCTTCTTTCATGCTGCTGATGCGCCAGCTGTCCAATCAAATTATGCTGCTTATGATATAAGTACTCAAAATGAAGAAACCCAAAGGCAAAATAAATTCACTTGATTCACTTGAGGTTGTTGCTGCTTGTGGCATTTTGAAAGCTTCATCTTCATTCCTAATTCCCTATCTCTCTCTCTCTCTCTCTCTCTCTCTCTCTTATTCTGTCAGTCTCTTCTTTTCACTCCCACTTTCTATGACGCTTTGTCAAAATTACCGCTTCGTTGGCCGCCACTTGAGGCGACGGTTTTGGAGTACAAATTCCACTTGGCTTTATGAAATTTATATGAAGCCAAAGCTTTAACTCGAGCAAACATTTTTCAAAGTGCGAAAGTTAAGTGCCGTTAAGGTTGAAATCGAGTGAATGAGTCATGAGTTTTGTTGCCTTCTTCATCCTACTCCTCCTGCGTCTTCATTTAAGCAACGTACCACATTGCCTCTTGCATATATTGCACATACATAATTTCCATTGAAGTTGTTGAGTTTTCTTTTTCTTTTTCCTTTTCGTTTTTTTTTTTATTATTATTCTGTTCTTAGGTTGAAGTTAAAAGTTTATAAGAAAAATAAAATATATGGCAGAGTACGAAAAGTATTCAAAGCGAATGCAGTTTAAAGCAGACAAATTTTCTACCGTCTTATCGCTGCCACATTCGGATAAGTACACTAACACACATACATGTACAAGGAGGCAAGTGTAATAAGAAGAAAAAGGAAAGTTAAGAGAGACAAAAAAAAGGCACAGTTTATAGCGGAAGCAGGCGTGGCACCAGGCGTCGTCATTTTTGGTAACATGAAACTTTTTTTTAGTGAATCACAGCTTGCCAACTGAATATAACACTTATCGCCAGAACGCACTGTTATCCCAATAGGGGGAGCGAGCTGCGGGTGCGGCAGCGATGTGGAGGTAGGTTTAAGAGCCTTGCCTTGCCAACGTTGATATGCGATCTGTGCTTTTTATTGGCTTTTGGGACAGACACACATACACACACACACACACACACACAGAAAGAGAGAGAGAGAGAGTAGCACAGAAAGAAAAGAAACCTTTCTCTAGACGTCGTTTGTAGTTTACTTTAAAAACTTAATCCCTTCTTATTGAAAGCAAAGGCAAAGGATGCTGCAACGTGATAAATCTATATAGGCAACTTGCTCTATACATATGTACATATATATGTACATAAATGACTGTGTGTGTGTGACTGTTTGTGTGTGTGTGTGTGTATTTGTACATGGCACGTGCTGCTTAAAAGTAGCTCCATTTTGTTGTTAGGCAACGGGTTGAACGCTGTTTAAGTTCCGGTCCGGCGCATTGAACAATTTATGACTTGATTACAATGTACAAGGCCCCCCCCTCTGTTACTGTGACCCAGCCCCCTAAGGGGTTTGGCATTGGCGTATTGGTTCCGTTTCCATTTGCATGGCCATAAAATGGAAGCGTTCAGTGTTGGCATCTTCAACTGTTTGGCAAATTGCAAATAATGTAATAACATTCACAATGTCGAAGGAAAAAACAGCAGCAACAACAAAAACAAGAACAAGAACAACGATAACAAAGAGCAACAACAATAAACGCGGCTACAACAGCGACAACAATTCAATTTAACGCTTCATTGGATTTCATTTTTTTTCTTTTTTTTTTTTATTTTTTACTCTGTCTATTTTTACTGTCTTGTTTTTTTTTCATTATTACATTTTATTGTGGATTTATTAAATAAAACTTGTTTTATTTATTGTGATGGTCGTTGCTTGAAATTGTTGAATATTAAAAAAAAAAAAAAATAAAAATAAAAGTACGCTACGTATACTTAATGCCACTTGATTGATGGTTTGTCGACGACAACCTGACTGACTGCTGAGACTTGCTGCCTTGCTGCTACCTTTGACCTACAATTTAGAACTTTAATTAAATAATAACTTTTTTCAGTTTTTTGACAAGTACGAAAATCCCTGAAAATCGCCGTTTCCCGAAATGAAAAATTGTTCACGACGAAAACAAAAATGGAAAATAAAAATAAAAATGAGAATGTCATGTACGACGAATGACAATTCAATTGCCTTCAACGACACGTGTGATCATGCCACCTAACCATGTCCCGCTAGCCATGCCCCTAAGCCATTTCCTACACATTCCGATTTGGCAACTCATGCCATAAATCTAACTAAAGGCATTACTCATACTTCATAGAGACACACACACACACACATACGCATACACATACACATACACACACATACACATAGAAGCTCTGTAACGCATAGGGACGCAATCTAATAAGCAGCGCCTACCTAGCCTACCACGCCCACTATGCATTAGGGCAGCTGCAAATAGCAAAGAATACAAGGAAAAAGTTGCCGCAGCTTTGTCGGTGACATTTGAATTTCTGCGCAAAAATTTCCTTTCTTACCCAACTCAGTTTTGCTTCTTGTTTTTGTTTTTGTTGTTGTTGTTGTTGTTGTTGTTACTGCTACTGTTCTTGTTCTTTCTGTTGTTCTTGCTGTTGCTGTTGCTGGTTAGCCCAAAATGACGTGACATGCATAAATAATTGAGTTTTGCAGCAACAACAACATAAGCAACAAAACATAGAAACAACAAACAAGCAAACAAACAAACAGAGGCAACGACAAGCGGAAATGAAATATGGCGAAATGGCGAAATGGCAAAATGGCGGCACGACAAGCAGCCATATTGAGTCAAACATATAAAATATTTATTTGCTGCCATATGGAAACGAAGCTGCAAGAGCGCCAGAACGAAAAATCACAAGATAAAACGTCAAAAGGTTAAAGCTAAAAGCTAATCCACACAAAAATTCCCTTCATATCGATCCTGTCCCTGTCAGCAGGTGGAAAGTGAAGAATCTAAATCTAAATCGAAAAACAAAAAATAAAAATAAAAAAATGAAAAGGTTTACAAATCGGTTCACTTGATTTATGATTTGCAATTAATAAGACAAATGGAAAATGGAGAAAAATTGTGAAAATGCAGATGCTCTGGACAAGCAGTCAATTTAGGCAAATGAAAGGCAAACAATCAACAACAACAAAAACAACAACAGCAACAGCAGCAACAACATCAAGCAAATGCTTTTATTTCAAGAAAATGCAAGGCATAAGGCAATGTGGATGGCAAGGCAAGGGTTAATGTAAACAGAAAAGTCAGACTTGCCACTTGCCACGACTCGTTTTACAAACGCAAATGAAATAAAGGCAACAACGTGATGAAATATTTCTATATTTCTATATTTTTAACGAACATTTATTTCATATTTCTGTTTGTTAAACAGTTTTTCATCCTCTTTTTTTCATTTTATTTGTGGTAAAAAATATAAATAAATATTTTGGTAATTTTGTAAAATTTTTATTATAAATTTTTGAAAGAGAAAATGTTATTTAAACAAGAAAGCAATGCTATTTTCAACGGTCGAAAAATTGCATACCCTTTGCAATCTTTAAAGATATAGTGATCCGATTTAGACCACCAAATTTATATGAGATGTGTAAGCCTTCACTAAATTTAAATCCTGTAAGTTTCAGCCGGATAGCTTAACAACAACAACAAAAAAAGTCATACAAAAACTTAATTTTGGACATATAATATAAGTTTCAATCAGATAGCTTACAAAGCAAAGAAAAACAAGCAAAGTTGAAACAGACAGACACACGAACATGCACATTTGGAATCTCTTATCGATGCTTATCAAGAATATATATATAATATATATATTTTTTTAGGTCTGTCAAGACTCTTAAGGGGCGTTACAAACTGCTCTCCAAAATTAATATATCCTCTGCAAGGAGTATAAAAAGGTATAGAATAGAAAACATTCATTACATTCCGCGCATATTATTAATATTTTTATTTATTTTTATGGTTTTTAAAACTAACTTTCGATTATTTGTTATTCAGTTAATTAAATTGTGTTTTCATTTCATTTGTTGATTTTAATATTCAAGTTCCACAACAATGCCAAACATTTTATTAATTTAATTATTTTCTTATGTATATATTATTTTCACAAATTATTTATATGTATGTTTATTCCTGACTCGTCTATTGTTACACTCTGTTTTTTCTATTTTTATTTATATTTCTATAATTCTGAATATATTATAATTCAAGTATACATTAAATTTTATTTTATTTTATTTTCATTACAAAATACAAATGTTTATTTTTTTTTTTTTTTTAACAGAATATGCTGCACATATTTTAAGTGCTGGAATATTTAGGGCATACGTCAAATATATTATAGTAAATGTTAAAAACTGAAGTCAACTAAAAGTTTCATTCTCTTAAAGTCAATTTGAATATCTCTCTCTCAATTTTTATTATTTTTTTGTTGTTTGCAGTAAAGTTTGAGCATTGTTTTGCCAAGTCTGCATTGTTATGTCTCTATTCTGTGCCATTTATATGGCCAATTTATAAACTAGTAAGACCTCGGTTAACTGTTCAAATACATTTCGGGCTAATAATTTATAGGCCAGTTTTCATCGTTCGCTGCACAGAGCGAAAGACAAAAAGAAAAACAAAAAAATATATAAAGTCACAAAACAAGAAACTTGCAAAGCCGTTTGCTCAATTTGTGCAAGCGTTTTGTATTATTAATGGTTAGCATTGTTGTATTTTTAACAGAAGCTTGGCCTTTCATGCGATTTTTCCTTTTTAGCTTTTTCGTTCTACAAATAAATGGAATTTGTGCAAATGCATTTCCATTGTAAGCAGAAACTACAAACTATGCCCCACACTGTCTCATTCTCGTTCTCGTTCTCGCTCTCACTCTCACTCTTTCTCTTTTATATGCTCTTTTGCAGCATGCTGCATGCAGTGCGAAGATTTTGGCTGCCTCTTGCTGTGGTGACACATGCCACACGAAACCGGAATACTTGCAACAACAATAACAAACAACAATAACAACAACAACAATAAAGTGAAACCAAACTGAGAGACGTCAACCATTTTGTGGGCATTTTGTGCACTCAACTGTACCAATTTCTGTCTGTTCTTTAGGCATCCCCCCCCCCTCACTCAATGTGCCTGGCATTTCAGTGTTTGCCTTGTTGTATTGCGTATTTTATGACTTGTTGTCGTCGCCTGTTTTGTACTCCAAAAAACCTCTGCATTGCCTCAACCTGCTGGCCCTCCTTCCACCTGGCACGCCCAGTAAAGCATTTACAACACTTTGAGCATTGGAATTGCAAAACCAACTTTAACCGGATGAGTTAAGAAATATTTTTGGTAGAAATGTTATGAACCGTTTTCGCAATTTAAAAATTCCAGTGGCAACAACTTATGCAATAAAAATATTTTATATGCATGCATCGATTGACGGTACAATATCAACTTAATCCGAATTTAAAATTCAATTTGTAATTCGTAAATCTTTTAAGAATTAAAAATAAAAACCAAATTTAATTAAAGTCGAAAATTGCATATATTTTAAATATTTAATTTTTTTTAGATTTATTTTATATTTGATATTTATTTGTATAAATGTTTTCTTATTGATTCAATGGAAATGCATTTGCACAAATTCCATTTATTTGTAGAACGAAAAAGCTAAAAAGGAAAAATCGCATGAAAGGCCAAGCTTCTGTTAAAAATACAACAATGCTAACCATTAATAATACAAAACGCTTGCACAAATTGAGCAAACGGCTTTGCAAGTTTCTTGTTTTGTGACTTTATATATTTTTTTGTTTTTCTTTTTGTCTTTCGCTCTGTGCAGCGAACGATGAAAACTGGCCTATAAATTATTAGCCCGAAATGTATTTGAACAGTTAACCGAGGTCTTACTAGTTTATAAATTGGCCATATAAATGGCACAGAATAGAGACATAACAATGCAGACTTGGCAAAACAATGCTCAAACTTTACTGCAAACAACAAAAAAAATAATAAAAATTGAGAGAGAGATATTCAAATTGACTTTAAGAGAATGAAACTTTTAGTTGACTTCAGTTTTTAACATTTACTATAATATATTTGACGTATGCCCTAAATATTCCAGCACTTAAAATATGTGCAGCATATTCTGTTAAAAAAAAAAATAAACATTTGTATTTTGTAATGAAAATAAAATAAAATAAAATAAAATTTAATTTATACTTGAATTATAAAATATTCAGAATTATAGAAATATAAATAAAAATAGAAAAAACAGAGTGTAACAATAGACGAGTCAGGAATAAACATACATATAAATAATTTGTGAAAATAATATATACATAAGAAAATAATTAAATTAATAAAATGTTTGGCATTGTTGTGGAACTTGAATATTAAAATCAACAAATGAAATGAAAACACAATTTAATTAACTGAATAACAAATAATCGAAAGTTAGTTTTAAAAACCATAAAAATAAATAAAAATATTAATAATATGCTCGGAATGTAATGAATGTTTTCTATTCTATATCTTTTTATACTCCTTGCAGAGGATATATTAATTTTGGAGAGCAGTTTGTAACGCCCCTTAGGATTCTTGACAGACCTAAAAAAATATATATATTATATATATATTCTTGATCAGCATCGATAAGAGATTCCAAATGTGCATGTTCGTGTGTCTGTCTGTTTCAACTTTGCTTGTTTTTCTTTGCTTTGTAAGCTATCTGATTGAAACTTATATTATATGTCCAAAATTAAGTTTTTGTATGACTTTTTTTGTTGTTGTTGTTAAGCTATCCGGCTGAAACTTACAGGATTTAAATTTAGTGAAGGCTTACACATCTCATATAAATTTGGTGGTCTAAATCGGATCACTATATCTTTAAAGATTGCAAAGGGTATGCAATTTTTCGACCGTTGAAAATAGCATTGCTTTCTTGTTTAAATAACATTTTCTCTTTCAAAAATTTATAATAAAAATTTTACAAAATTACCAAAATATTTATTTATATTTTTTACCACAAATAAAATGAAAAAAAGAGGATGAAAAACTGTTTAACAAACAGAAATATGAAATAAATGTTCGTTAAAAATATAGAAATATAGAAATATTTCATCACGTTGTTGCCTTTATTTCATTTGCGTTTGTAAAACGAGTCGTGGCAAGTGGCAAGTCTGACTTTTCTGTTTACATTAACCCTTGCCTTGCCATCCACATTGCCTTATGCCTTGCATTTTCTTGAAAAAAGTTGTTGTGCTTGTTTTTGTTGTTGTTGATTGTTTGCCTTTCATTTGCCTAAATTGATTGCTTGTCCAGAGCATCTGCATTTTCACAATTTTTCTCCATTTTCCATTTGTCTTATTAATTGCAAATCATAAATCAAGTGAACCGATTTGTAAACCTTTTAATTTTTTTATTTTTATTTTTTGTTTTTCGATTTAGATTTAGATTCTTCACTTTCCACCTGCTGACAGGGACAGGATCGATATGAAGGGAATTTTTGTGTGGATTAGCTTTTAGCTTTAACCTTTTGACGTTTTATCTTGTGATTTTTCGTTCTGGCGCTCTTGCAGCTTCGTTTCCATATGGCAGCAAATAAATATTTTATATGTTTGACTCAATATGGCTGCTTGTCGTGCCGCCATTTTGCCATTTCGCCATTTCGCCATATTTCATTTCCGCTTGTCGTTGCCTCTGTTTGTTTGTTTGCTTGTTTGTTGTTTCTATGTTTTGTTGCTTATGTTGTTGTTGCTGCAAAACTCAATTATTTATGCATGTCACGTCATTTTGGGCTAACCAGCAACAGCAACAGCAAGAACAACAGAAAGAACAAGAACAGTAGCAGTAACAACAACAACAACAACAACAACAACAAACAGAAGCAAAACTGAGTTGGGTAAGAAAGGAAATTTTTGCGCAGAAATCAAATGTCACCGACAAAGCTGCGGCAACTTTTTCCTTGTATTCTTTGCTATTTGCAGCTGCCCTAATGCATAGTGGGCGTGGTAGGCTAGGTAGGCGCTGCTTATTAGATTGCGTCCCTATGCGTTACAGAGCTTCTATGTGTATGTGTGTGTATGTGTATGTGTATGCGTATGTGTGTGTGTGTGTCTCTATGAAGTATGAGTAATGCCTTTAGTTAGATTTATGGCATGAGTTGCCAAATCGGAATGTGTAGGAAATGGCTTAGGGGCATGGCTAGCGGGACATGGTTAGGTGGCATGATCACACGTGTCGTTGAAGGCAATTGAATTGTCATTCGTCGTACATGACATTCTCATTTTTATTTTTATTTTCCATTTTTGTTTTCGTCGTGAACAATTTTTCATTTCGGGAAACGGCGATTTTCAGGGATTTTCGTACTTGTCAAAAAACTGAAAAAAAGTTATTATTTAATTAAAGTTCTAAATTGTAGGTCAAAGGTAGCAGCAAGGCAGCAAGTCTCAGCAGTCAGTCAGGTTGTCGTCGACAAACCATCAATCAAGTGGCATTAAGTATACGTAGCGTACTTTTATTTTTATTTTTTTTTTTTTTTTAATATTCAACAATTTCAAGCAACGACCATCACAATAAATAAAACAAGTTTTATTTAATAAATCCACAATAAAATGTAATAATGAAAAAAAAACAAGAGAGTAAAAATAGACAGAGTAAAAAATAAAAAAAAAAAGAAAAAAAATGAAATCCAATGAAGCGTTAAATTGAATTGTTGTCGCTGTTGTAGCCGCGTTTATTGTTGTTGCTCTTTGTTATCGTTGTTCTTGTTCTTGTTTTTGTTGTTGCTGCTGTTTTTTCCTTCGACATTGTGAATGTTATTACATTATTTGCAATTTGCCAAACAGTTGAAGATGCCAACACTGAACGCTTCCATTTTATGGCCATGCAAATGGAAACGGAACCAATACGCCAATGCCAAACCCCTTAGGGGGCTGGGTCACAGTAACAGAGGGGGGGGCCTTGTACATTGTAATCAAGTCATAAATTGTTCAATGCGCCGGACCGGAACTTAAACAGCGTTCAACCCGTTGCCTAACAACAAAATGGAGCTACTTTTAAGCAGCACGTGCCATGTACAAATACACACACACACACACAAACAGTCACACACACACAGTCATTTATGTACATATATATGTACATATGTATAGAGCAAGTTGCCTATATAGATTTATCACGTTGCAGCATCCTTTGCCTTTGCTTTCAATAAGAAGGGATTAAGTTTTTAAAGTAAACTACAAACGACGTCTAGAGAAAGGTTTCTTTTCTTTCTGTGCTACTCTCTCTCTCTCTCTTTCTGTGTGTGTGTGTGTGTGTGTGTATGTGTGTCTGTCCCAAAAGCCAATAAAAAGCACAGATCGCATATCAACGTTGGCAAGGCAAGGCTCTTAAACCTACCTCCACATCGCTGCCGCACCCGCAGCTCGCTCCCCCTATTGGGATAACAGTGCGTTCTGGCGATAAGTGTTATATTCAGTTGGCAAGCTGTGATTCACTAAAAAAAAGTTTCATGTTACCAAAAATGACGACGCCTGGTGCCACGCCTGCTTCCGCTATAAACTGTGCCTTTTTTTTGTCTCTCTTAACTTTCCTTTTTCTTCTTATTACACTTGCCTCCTTGTACATGTATGTGTGTTAGTGTACTTATCCGAATGTGGCAGCGATAAGACGGTAGAAAATTTGTCTGCTTTAAACTGCATTCGCTTTGAATACTTTTCGTACTCTGCCATATATTTTATTTTTCTTATAAACTTTTAACTTCAACCTAAGAACAGAATAATAATAAAAAAAAAAACGAAAAGGAAAAAGAAAAAGAAAACTCAACAACTTCAATGGAAATTATGTATGTGCAATATATGCAAGAGGCAATGTGGTACGTTGCTTAAATGAAGACGCAGGAGGAGTAGGATGAAGAAGGCAACAAAACTCATGACTCATTCACTCGATTTCAACCTTAACGGCACTTAACTTTCGCACTTTGAAAAATGTTTGCTCGAGTTAAAGCTTTGGCTTCATATAAATTTCATAAAGCCAAGTGGAATTTGTACTCCAAAACCGTCGCCTCAAGTGGCGGCCAACGAAGCGGGAATTCCGACAAAGCCAGTCATAGAAAGGGGGCAGCGGGGAAGAAGCGCCTGACAGAATG